>JBCHJU010462852.1:0-11068 GCA_039654505.1 Plocamopherus imperialis
ACAGTGACGCGCAAAACCTGCAGGCGGTTCCGGGCGGGGAGCGCACAATGAGCACTAAATTTTTTTAAGAAAGGATTATTATTATTATTATTATTATTATTATTATTATTATTATTATTATTATTATTATCATCATTATTATATAATATGGCTTTGTAAATGCTGATATCCATGAAATGTGCCTGGAGTTTCCTGGAGGGCAGGTGTAAAATAAATTTGTATATAATAATATTTCCCCTTTTATTATTATAAGTAATGTGTTTGTATAATTTCCTGGACAGATATAATGTTTTATATTCAACAAAATTATAATGTGTTTTTCTTCTGGTTTCTTTTACTTTCTCAGATTGTTTTGCTGAAGGAATGAATGATTTGTCTTAGTTTCCAACCAGTGAAAAATTCAGAACTGTTGAGACAAGTACTCCTTTACATTTGATCAAACAAGTCATTGTGAAAATTTGACTGCATTGTAAAGTAACCATCATGCCACGAGGACTGGAAACTGTTAATATATCAAGGGCAGCCACACTTACAAATTTATTTTATCTTTTTTTTCATGGAGGCAAGTCTGCTGTTGTTCCATTTATCACCCTTTTCTTCCGGCTTATTGGACTGTCAGGGCTCCAAGTTGGGGTGATCATCGCCGCCAAAACCCTGACAGGCCTCATATGGGCCCCCTTATGGGCACGCTGTGCGGCAGCCTACAACCGCCAGCGTTTCATCTTGATGTTCTCTCTCTTCATGCTGATCATCACCAACCTGTCTTTCCCAGCCCTCTACACTCAGCTGGCCCAAAGAGAACACTGCTTTCCCTCTGTTGCCAATGCATCAACCGGGCTACCTGCCAATATGCAGCATGGCCAGACAGATCACACAACGTTGAAGCCATCAGCAACTGGCCTTTCAACGGCGGCTCCAAGCTCCAAACCATTGTTGACCACATCGTCACCATCAAAAACATCAGCATTAATCAAAACATCAACTTCAACAACATCAGCACCTACCACAACATCAACTACTACATCAACATCAACGTCGACATCAACTACCTCAACTACTGAAGTGCCCACTTCTACAACTACTATAGGGAAATTACCTGTTTCTACTGTTGGTAGCACCACTTCTCTGCAAATGGAAGAACTATACGAGGAGGCAGTCAAGGCCCTCCAGTCTTTTGGACTTACTCCAGCCCAGGTCATAGCAGCAAACCTTTCAGCACATGAAATGTATGAAGAAGTACAACATGCAATGCCAGGTTATCCAGTCACAGAGGACATCATTAAACAGCTCTTTAAAATGCTCGTTGAGAGAGAAGGTGCAGGGAAGAAGCAGTCTGAAAGGGTAATTTTAGTCAATCTGTTTTCTCCGTTGTCATTCTTCCCTTGCCTGTGCACTATTTTAAACCCAATAATAGAGACCTTTTGCGTCAGATCAGGCGATTTTGGGTGCCCAGCCACACTCCCTTTTGTTTTTTCATTTCTTAAATCACCTAGTTTATATATTCACATATATGTGCTGTGAGGTATCCCATAAAATCTTTTTGCTTTGGTTCTGGTTCCAAATTGTGTTGAATCACTGCTGGATGTGGCCCTCCGTCATCCTTTTTGCACGGCTGTAGAATAGTTGTGCAATTTGTTTGTTGTTGTTGTGGTTGTACGTGCATATGTTATGTATGTTTGTGTTATATTGTTAAAAATATTTCAGTTAATATATTTTTATTGCCAGAGGCATCTAAGTTGAAACATTGTGCCTTACAATATAGTAAGCAATAGATGGTAAGGGAATCTTGTTAATACCTGAAATGCATTTATATATAATTTCCTTGTGTATTGACTTATACAAATATGTTTTGTCATTACAATGATGCAAAAGAGGGCAGTCTGTTTTGATTTTGTGATAGCAGCGGTTTCTGTTTATTTATATCTAGTTGATATATATATATATATATATTTTTTTTTTACTTAAAAAGTTGCACTGTGCGTATAATTTTTATTCACACATTCTTTTTTTTTGCAGGCTGCCAACACAGAAGAGAGCTCAGGTAACGCAAAGAGTCACAAACGCCACAAAAGGTCAGAATGGGTTGATTATGGACAGATAAAAAGCAAGTTGGCCTCTATACAATCTTCACTGAGATCAGACAAGACTCTTTTATGCCTGGTTATTCTTACCATTGTCATTGGTGGAGAAATTTTTGCTTCGCCCGTTGAGAAAGTGGCAGACGATTCCTGGTTCGACTTCCTCAATAGAATCGATGACTTGGAACGCTACGGACAACAGAGGTTTTGGGGGTCATTTGCATTTGTTGTCGTTCCGATCATTGTGACAGTTGCGGTAGATAATAGCCCCTGCTTCCTGCCATTCCATCTTCATCACTTTCTTTTGCATTTCTACATTCTGGCCGTTCTGATGGGCGCTGCCTTGATCATCACGTGCTGCTACCCAGTTCCACCGCCTGCTAGTGCCCACTATCCCTCTAAACTGTGTAAAGCTTTGCGAGTCATATGCTGTGACGCCCGGGGCTTTCTTTTTTCCTTGACGCTTCTGTTTGCTGGCATGGTGTACGCTTCCTTCCACAATTTCCTGTTTTGGAGAATTCAAGATTTGGGGGGCTCTGAGTCCACCATGGGACTTTGTGTTTCAGCTGGCGCTTTTGCTGAAATTCCCATGCTTATTCTTAGCACTCGCATAGTAAAGAGACTCGGCAATGGCTGGAGTGTGTCCCTGGCCCTGTTCATCCTTAGCGTTCGGGTGGCTTGCTACTCTGCCATTCCTTTTGCATGGGCAATAATTCCAGTTGAGTTCAGTCACGGTATAACACACACCATGCTGTGGTTTGCTATTCTCAGCTATGATGACTTCAATGTAGGGGCTTCCATTGATCGCAGCATTCGTTCCATTTTGTCTTCCTTTTACTTTGGCACTGGTTTCTCAGCTGGCAGTCTGCTCTCAGGTTATCTGTATGAAGCTTATGGAGCTCAAGTTTTGTACTGGTCAGCCTCACTCTTCACTATTGGTTGGTGTTTGCTGTATTCTGTTGTTCAAAAATGTCTCCCGAGAAAAGAGAAGGTTCGTTACATTAAACTGCTTCGTGCGGACTCCGATAATTCTGATGATAATGATGATGATGATTGGTTGGAAATGGCGCTGAGAGAAAAGTAGCATGTGGAAGCTGTTTCTGTTCTCTCAAATCTGTATCATAGTATGGTCTGAATGATTGCAGTACTTGTGCTTGTATTGGTTGCAATCCATGTAAATTATCAGAGAGATGAAGGGTCAGGCTTTGTTATGTGCTTCATTATGTTTTGATCGCCTCGTCTTTGCTTTAAGTAAGCATGAGAACCGGTCATTGAAGGCTTGATCTTACTCACTTTTTAGTGATGTTCATTTAATTATAATGACGCTTTCATTGCTCTTGTGCAGATCAAAATCAATGTCTAATGAAGGACGCTGAACCACATCTAATGAAGAATTAAGAACCATGTCTAATTTGGGATTTAGATCCAGTTCCCATGTTTTTGACTCGACTGTTCAGTCCATGCAGTGAAATGTACGGTACCCCAATGTTTTCAGCTGGTATGTATGACAGGTTTGATATTTGAGTTTTTTTGTGACAGGGTTTTGAAAATATGTACATTTATTTTGTATAAATTGTCTGTTTCAAACTATGGTGAATCATGTAAAATAGATTGAATTAGTATTCGTAAAAAATCATTCAAATTTATAACAAAAATTGAAGTTCAAAGTTTTTATTCTTTATTTTTGGTTCTCTTGATATAATAAAGTGCTGTATGCTTTGTCAAGTGTATTTTTTTCCACTTATTATAGTAGTATACCATTTAATTTTTGATTATTTAATGTTGAATTATTTGGGACCAACTTGACATTTTTTTCCACCTAATTCTATCAATCAGTATGGATATCATCCCTATTATAATTCCACTTAATTAATGTACGCAATACAATCATCACCCCTTCTATGGTTTCCTTCATTTCCACTGTGCTAATGTATCTTGTTTTGTTTCAGCTATTTTGCTTTGTATTTTTTGTATATTTTTATCCTCATTCAGTTTTTCAGATATTTGCTCTTTGGTTGTGAGACTGATGAATTTAGAAGAAATTTATTGGATTCAAGTGACCAGTCATAGGCTGGACAAAGCATTGTCTACACCTTTAAAATATGATGAATAAAGCCCAGATTTCTTTGATTTGTAGCCAGGATCTCTGTCAATAATAATGACCAAGAGAGATAAGCATGTAGAAATATGACACACTTACACTCGTTTCTGTAATGGGTTAATTGTTTAAACTATTGGGTTAAAGTTTATTTTGTGCTAAATTTTTTTTTTTTTTTTTTTTTTTTTTTTTTTTTTTTTTTGGTCAAGTTGGCCAGAATTTCAATCAGTCTACAACAACAAAAAAAAAAACACTCAATTTTTTTGGTTGTTAAAAAAAGATTGAGGTTGAAGAAAGAAAAGTCCTCAAATTTATATTTGATCTGATTATATTTCTTTTATCAAGGGAAAGACATTTAAAAAAAAAATATTATTATACTTGTTTAGTCAGTGAATGGCAATGTCTCAGTAATATTTTTCTTTAATGAATTACATTTATTTTACAATGGGGGAAAATAAGTTTTCATTGTGATTTATAAAAAATACATTTTTCTTGAGAGAAAAGCAATAATTCCTGTTTTATGTTTAATTTGTATTAATTTTACTTTTCTTTGGTTCTGTGTCATGTATGCATGATCTCACATTTATATAATGCGATAAACAATCACTCAGTCAGTTAATAGGTGGAATTTTGGCCTTTTTGAAAAATTTTGATTAATTTATTCAAATGTAAAATAGTTGCAGTTACCCTTTGTTAGTCAAATAAAATTTTGATATATCATCGTTCTCATGATGTGGACAGGAAACCAATATTTCTTTTCATTATGGGGTCATGGTCATTATATTTTTAGGCATTTTACTGGAATTAATTTTTAATATGGATGATTCATAGATTGTGGAATCCAGGTATGCGCTATCGGATTAAGTCTTGATTTCTCAGTGGTTTCTCGAGTTGGAGTCAAGCCCAAAGATATTTGATTAAGCATATGCACCATCCTGTAGCGTTTCTAAAAGTGATAAACACTTTACTTGTCATCTTATACCCAGACATATTGGAGATGAAATGGAAATAGAGTGATTTAAAAGCAAAAAATGATTTGTCTGAAATCAAACAATTCAAGATAGTTACACAAGACTTGAGAAGCCACACTAGTGTAGCTGAAATCATCATTATCATCAGCATAAAGAACACTTACACATCTGCAGCATACAAACACAATCTCCAAGAATGAACTTTTCGGTCCTTGAAATCTTTTCCAGTTCACAGTATACTGTATAGAATTAATTGCTTTATTTTCATCATCAAGACATTCAACAGAAAATTTTATTTCTGCTCAAATTTTGTTTTGTTTGTGTCATTTCAATGATAGGGCCAAGAGGGATTTTTCCACATTCATTTCATGTAACAATTTTCTTTTACTGATTTAGTTTGAGTTTTACTTAGATGTTATTGTTATTTGATTTTTTGTATAATCTCCTTGCTCATTTCTGGTGCAATGTCTTTGAATCTTCCCCTTTACTTCAAGTTTTATCTGAAATCTCACTTTGTTTCATAATACTGCAATATTTTTGTACTCCTATGTAAAGTGCCTTGTGATTGCTTTTATTGGTGCCCTGTTGGGAAAAAAGACAATTCACAGAGCTTATTATTAAAAAAGAAAAGAGTATTCACATTATAAAGCTATTTATATATAATATATTATATATATAACGTCTCTTCCAGTATTTTATTATATGTGTGACATTACATCTTAAGAAATGTCCAGCCATCCTATAGCAAAAGTAGGGTTAGTGCAATAACTATCAATTGTGATATACAGACAGTAGGCCCCTGGTGTTTGACTATTGAAAAAGTGCACACTTTACTGTATTTACCATCTGTACATTTGGCCCTTGCTGCTGGACCAAGATCATAGGAAACACTATAAAAGACATGAAAAAAAAGGTGGGCATCTGTCTTAGTGTGTATGACACAGTGCCTTTTCATTAATTTTATTTATATTATGTGATATACATTTTATTTGTGCTAAAACTTTTATTTGTTTGGCACAATTTCCAATATTGAATAGGTCTCTTTGTTTTAACTTAATGCCTGGAGGATTTTTTCCTTCAAAATTTGTGAAAGCTCAGATATGTGTTTCCATTTTGTTTATCTGTCCACAAGATTTATTTGAAGATTTTAAAATCTTTAAGCCCCAGCCATGGCTCCCTTTACCTTAACCATTGAATTATCTCTGATTGATTTAATTATGAAATCTCTATCTATAACATTCATTCTATACTATTCTTTGTAAAATTAATTATTTAAAAAAAAATAAGTCAGAGATCTGTTTGAATTCCAATGTTGCTGTGTTTTCTCCTTCATCGCCTTTATTGCACAATTCTTTCATTTCATTGGATTGTGATGTTTAAACCAGTGTCCTGGACATGATGAGGAAGGACAGGAGTGGGAAGTGGCGAATAAAGATTGACATAAACTTGAAATATTTCAATCACTGCCTAAAAATGTTGTCATTTGTCTTCCAGAAGAATAATGTTGACCAACTACCTTACAACAATTTTGTGGAGATTTTGTTTATTGCTTCCATTATCATACAGTGGAACCTCTGGATAACGACATTGCTTGGGACCGAAGATTTACGTCATTATCCAGAAGTGTCGCTATTCCCAGGTTTTCAAGATGGTGGAAAAGGGGTGCGGTCATAGGTTAAAATGAGTCTTCCGGCTTACTGCGGGTTGGAAATGAGGCCGCCTCTTTGGCTGGATTTTTTTGTATCAAGCATTGTTGTCAACTGCCGATTATCGCTAGATCGACGTCGCTAACCAGAGGTGTTGCTGACATTTATGTCCCTATTTTGAGGTTTTTATTACTAGTAAGATATAGCAAAAAAAAAGTCAGGATCAGAGCTCAGTGTCGCTATCTGGGGGTTGTCGTTATTCGGAGGTGTCGTTATCCAGAGGTTCCACTGTAGTAAATTACATTTTAAGGATGGGTATTTTTTCGAAAGGGAAATCATTTTCTGCATAATATGTCACTTTTATAAAAAGAAACAATGATTTCAAAGTTTATTTGTTGGTCACTCGTTTTTGATCCCTTTTTTATCTCGCTGATCTCTTTTATCCCTGTTTCTCTCTCTGTGTCCCTCTTTCTCACTCTCTTTTCATCATTCTGATTTGAATAGTTGTTCGATGTTTGGTGTATTTGATCTACAGTTTAACTTTTTTTCTTATGCATGTGGATCTCATACAATTGTGTGATCTGGAATTAAATTTATAGAACATCTTTTTTTTTTCACATTCTCTTTTTATTTCTTTTTTTGCTTTTTATTTGTTTGAATGGAAAGTATTTTTTGTTGCTTTTGGTGTCATTTAAAACGGTTGTGTGATAAGTGCTGAAGTTCAACCTAATATGTGTATGATAAACTAAAACAATTACATCATCATAATTAGGATTCGTTATCATTCCCATTGGAACGTTAAACATACTTGGTGAAAATGGGTGATGTATGTAAATGTATTTAACGATATAGATAAGGGTATGTGTATTTGGTTAAAAATGGGTGATACATGTATTTGGTAATAAATGGGTGAGACATGTTTTTGGTATAAAAATGGGTAATACATGTATTTGGTAAAAAATGGGTGATGCACACATTTGGTATAAATGGGTCATACATGTATATTTGGTAAACAATGCTCCATAGCTGTACTGCACCAGGTTGGTGTAATCCATTTTCCTGTTTCCATAGCTGTATTGAGCCAGAGTTCTTTGTGTTGTTTCCATAGCTGTACTGAGCCAGAGTTCTTTGTCTTGTTTCCATAGCTGTACTGAGCCAGAGTTCTTTGTCTTGTTTCCATAGCTGTGCTGAGCAAGAGTTCTTTTTCTTGTTTCCATAGCTGTACTAAACCAGAGTTCTTTGTCTTGTTTCCGTAGCGGTACTGAGCCATAGTTCTATTTCTTGTTTCCATAGCTGTACTGAGCCAGAGTCCATCGTCCCGTTTCCATAACTATACTGTACGAGAATGGTGTAGTACATTTTTTCATCCATGGTTTGTCAGAAGACTTCTAGTCTAATACTTTATCTAGTTATTGTGTTTCATGGAAGAGAATGTGTAGGTCATGTAGATATATGTATTTGGATTGAATTCTGCAAGTATGAATCAGGTGTTTGAAATTAAATTGATTCATGAATGAAATGTATGAATCATGTAATAGAAATGAACTTCAATTGTGCTTCATATTTATGACTTGAATTTTGATTTGTCGAATCATATATTTAGGTAAATTAAATTTGAAAGCCGTGTATTGTGATTGAATTTTGAGTTTAGTTGTGAGCTTTTTCAGTCCCATGAAAATTCCATATTGTAAACTTATTAAGTATATATTTATTTGATTTTATTCCAATCCAGTTAATTCTTATTTTGTGTGTAACATTTTAATTGCTTTTTATTCCATTCCATTTTGTTTTTATTTTGATTGATTTTTATTCCATTCCATTTTGTTTGTATTTTGCATGTAAATTTTTATAATTGTTAACATTTTCTATGCACCCATTTTCATTTACAATTTTCATATTTACCCAACCTTTCGTTTCCTTGGTGTTCATAGCTTGCTGGTTGAAAGCTCTCTTACGGAATCAACATAACATGATGATTTTAGTGTGACTGGCTAGAGTTCACTTTAAATCCATTACATTGGCTTGTGTATGATATGTTGATAGTAAACCAAACGGGTTAAGTAATTCATATGGTTCATATGGTTCGGTGTGTAGGAACCAGTCATTGTAACATTGTGTTTCATTTCTTCTTATGCCAGGCCATAGCTAGTCTAGAATTAGGTGAATTTTATCTCATTTTTATTTGGTATGACAAGTCTAGAATCAGGTGAATTTTGTCTTGTTTTATTTGGTATGTGAAATCTGTCTAGAATTAGGCGAATTTTGTCTTATTCTTATTTGTTTGATGAAGTCTGGAGTTTTATGAATTTTGTCTTGTTTTATTTGTTAGGTTAAGTCTGACTAGAATTTTGTGAATTTGTTTTGGATGGCCCAAGTTAATCAATGAAACCTTTTTGTAAATCCAACATGTGAAGCCACAATTTAACTAGCAACACATGAAACTGCTGTAGAACTAACAACACATGAAACGAATGTGTTACTTAGAATACATGAAACCGCTATTTAACAAGACATGAAACCACTGTAGAATTCACAAGACAGGAAACCACTGTGTTACTTACAATCGCATAAAACCAATGTGTTACTAACATCGCATGAAGTCACTGTGTTACCAACAGGGCATGAAGCCACTATAACTAACATCGCTTGAAACCGCTGGTTTACCAACCACACATAAAACCGCTGAGTTACCAACAACACATGAAACCGCTAAGTTGCCAACAATACATGAGACCACTGTGTGACTTATAACACGTGCAGCTGTTGTGTCACTAACAATAGATAAAGCACTGTGTTACTTGTTCTTGCCCCTGAGCCATTCGGCTTGACAGTCTGCCTGACACATGCCTTTTTGTTTTTACTAATGAATATTTTTATTTTATACTGCAATCTCACCAACTTTGATCTATTTGTGGCGGCTTTTTAAATTTTGAAATACTATGACAGTAATAATTTTATTGGGGTATTTTTTTATTTTTTTGTGTTGTTTTTTGTTACATCTCATTTCTGTCTGGTCATGTGTGTTTTGTAATACTTCACCTGATGTATATATAATAAAATGATATTCATGTAATAATATGTATTTTTTATTCTTTTGCATTGTGAAAAGGGAGCATTACATTTATTGTTTGCTATGATAAAAAGCATAAAACAATAAAGGATAAAATAAAATTCAATATAGATAACCTGTTTATCCCCATGCCCCTCCTTTTTTGTTCTTCTCACTGACTCCTCCCACACTCTTGCACAAACACACACACGCACACACACTCACACACACACACCAGCACCCAAGTAACCTTCCTGTTGACAACTTTCTATGAATATATTAATATACTATATTTGTGAAGATATCGATTTTATGTTTTATTGGTAAATTTATTGATTGTTTTCGTAGGCCTAAATATGTATTTATTGTTATTGTTAAAGTATGGTTATATCTCTGAAATTGTTAGTTTAATTTCTCACCTTTTGCAAAGAATTAAAAGAAAGTTAAATGAAGTGATATGAAAAGTGAATATTGAGATGGTGTATACATTTAATCGTGTATGTAATATAAACATAAGCATTGCTCTTTGGTGAATCAAGATAGTCATAGTGCAAGTAATTCTTGTAAGAGAGTTATGTGATTGAACGTATTTGGATTTTTTTTTTCAGTGTTATTGTTTTGTTTTGCTGAATTACAAACTTTAACACTGGCTGATACATGTACTAGCAGTATCTTAAAGAGGTTTGAACGCTTGATTCGTCAGATTGGGGTAGATCTAAATGTTTGTTCAACAGCATTCATTATCTGAAAGACGTTTGAAATGGCTATCTGGAAGACTTTGGAAAAGGTGATTTGTGAGATTAAGATGGAGGTCCTTGTTTAATAACTATAGTAATAGCGTTGTCTGAAAGACCTTTGTAAGGCGATTTGTCAGATTGGAGTAGAGATCTTTGTTTAGTGGCAATGGTGATAACAATATATCATTATGAAAGACTCTGGAAAAGGTGATTGGTAATAAAATAACATTACATGAAAGTGTTTGGAAAAGGGTGATCGATCTGATTGAGGTAGATGTCTTTGTTTAGTGTCAATAGCAATATAGTATTAGCATATCTGGGGGATGTACGCTTGTTTGGACAGGTGACACTAATATGTAAAATGACCTTTTTTGGTCTACATATTTATGTGCATGTTATTACATTCCCCATGCATTTTTAGCTGAAGGTTGGTAATTGAATGGAAAGCTCAATACTAGTGGGGGGGGGGGGGGGGGGGGGGGGTTTCGC
>JBCHJU010462963.1:0-10000 GCA_039654505.1 Plocamopherus imperialis
TGCCTCCGCACCATCCTTAACATCCGCTGGGAGGACTATGTGACCAATGTCGAGGTCCTCGAGCAAGCAAACGTCACCAGCATAGAGACCATGTTGATGAAGTTGCAACTACGCTGGGCAGGGCACGTCTCAATAATGGAGGACCATTGCCTGCCCAAGATAACACTGTACGGCGAACTTTCAACTGGCCATCGTGACAGAGGGGCACAAAAAAAGCGTTTCAAAGACTCCCTCAGGATGTCCCTCGGTGTCTGCCACATTGACCATCGCCAGTGGTCGACACTTGCTGCTGACTGCGAAGACTGGCGCCACAATTTCCACCAGGCGGTCTCCTCTTTTGAAGACTCCCGTAGGAATGGCTTGAAGGAGAGACGTCGCAAAAGGAAGGATCGAATCGCAACAGCAGCAGTACCAAAGAAGACCTTCGATTGCATCCACTGTGGCCGGATCTGCCATTTCCGCATCGGTCTGGTCAGCCACCAGAGGGCCTGTAGTCGCTATGGACACCGCCCATCTTAGATCTTCGTCAGCGAAGAAACGCCAGGAAGAAGAGACAAATATGCTATGATAATGATAATAAAATGTAGTCAAAAGGAGAGATGATTTACGGGGTAAATAAAATCATGTCTCAAAAACAATACAACGATGGCCATCAAGCCCCAAAATATACACTGCGATAACCCTTCCCCACCCCCACCCCAGGACTTTCTATCGCCCTTTGTGTACAAGAGTACTCAGTCCTTCTAGATAGGAAGTGATTCCATTCGTAACGCAATGCATAATAAAAATAATATGAATGTGGGATATCCACCAAATTTGGATTCCTGGTCGGTCTGCATCAAAACTGATCCATCCTTCCCTGAGACCTATATGCCTCCTCTCCTCCACAGCAACTCCAGCATCCCTTCTCTACTGTTGCAGTAAAATTAGTGACATTTCCACATGACGGAAATATCTTATATCAGAATTACTGCATTAATGTTGCACCCAAGCGAAACGCATTCTTGTCATAGGATGGACTAGAAAGCGACCCTAGTGCCATCCCTAGGACTGCCTTGTGTCCAAATAGATGCCTATCAACAACTGAAATTGTCGATGCATGTTGTGATGTAGTGATGGTAGTGATTAAGGCCGAATTGGATCTTTGTAGTGAGGATAAGTTAGGGAACTAGACTGCTGAGCAACATTAGTAAACGGGGGAGGAATGCGGCGGCGACGTCAGGTGACTTGATGTCGCCGAGGAGCAAAGAAGTAAGACGTAGAGGTAAAAGTGCCACTAAATTGTGACAAAAGCTCCTGAAACAAATTACAAGCCATTTCGGCAGATCATGGATATTGTATCTAGATCTTTATTATAAATCTGGACGTGGAATTCGATCCATCCTGCTTCACTGTGGACTTCATGTAACTAAGGTTGTGCAGATTTGTAAGGTGTGCAGTTCAGTTGGGTTTTGGATCTTGAATCAGGATTAGAGATCTAGGATTAAATTGTCAAGATGGCAGGGTTGAAAACCAAAAGCACTACATACATGGTGAACTAATTCAGTGGTGATGATGGTGGTGGTGGGGAAGGGGATATTGAAGCTTGGCTTCAGAAAAATTGACTTGGTGACTACCTTGACAAACATGGACAATTTGGCATGTTTCTCACCACTGTACTTGGAAATAGGTTGTCATTTGTAGCTATTTGACAATGATGTTGAGTTTCAGGTTAAAAAGATTAGATGAGAGAATACTTCCCTAAGCATGGGTACACCGGCTTCTTGACAGAAAGGGTCCGAATGGTCAAATTAATTGACAGTTTCGATCGGAAAGGAATTTCTAGTGAAGAGAGGCAGTCTGCCTCAAAAGTCGAGATCATGGAGATGCGTGAGGACTCCATGTCTCGAGGTAGTGTCGTAAGCTTTTTCAAGGTCGAAAAAAAAAAGAAGGCAAGAACTTGCTTTTTGCGTGCGAAAACCTCGGGAATACAACTTTTGAGTCGAACCAGATGGTCGACAGTGTTATGATTTTTTTTTCGAAAACCACATTTATTGAACTTTGGCTAAACTATTTTGGCTTTCTAAGACCCAGGCCAGACGATCGTTGACCATCCGTTCCAAGGTGTTATAAAAGCAACTAGTGAGAGCTATAGGTCTATAATTTGAAGGACCAGTCTGATCTCTGCATAGTTTCGGGATAGGAATGATGTTGGCGTTTTCCAGGAATCTGGTTTTCAACTGGAGATCCAGATATGATTGAAAATATCGAGAAGGAATTTTTGACATGGGAAGGGTAGATTAGAGAGAAATTGATCTTGAATATTATCTTGCCCAGGTGCAGATGGATTAGCTTTTGCCAGGGTCACCTGCAGCTCCCGCAGAGTGAAAAGAGCATTATAATATTCTAAATTGTCTGATTCAAAATTAAAGGGACGCCTTTCCTGAGTATTTTTGTGTTTTCTAAACGACTCTAAGAAATTTTCGTTAGAGGACACTTTGGAGAAACTTTGTCCTGGACAGTTGGCAAAGTCTTTTTCATCTGCAATCACGGCGTTTGGTAGCTTTAGATGAGATGTGGTTTGGTTGTCGTTTTTTCCTTTTATTTTTCCAAACCTTTTGGCTGCTGATGTTTTCAGCCATTGTAGACACACGTTGTCTCCATGATGACTTTATGGCGGCTCTGATTATGCGTCTCGCCTTTGCTTTGAAAAAAGGGGAAGGGGTCACCCTAGACGACACGGGAACCAAAACATTAGAGAGTGGTTGGCAAGTCCAATAAGAGAAGCAGGATGACTGGCTAACAACAGACAGCTATTCCATGATTCCAGGTATTGGTCAAGAGGTAAGCCTTTTCTGTTTTTAATAACTTCATTGCACGCTGCAGTGCACCAGGGGGTCCTGGACAGATTTTTTGAATGAATAGAACGTTTTTGAATACCTGTATTAGCAATGTCCATAAATTTGGGTGGGATAACGGACACTGGGTCATCCGAATCGAGGATATCGGGTTTGATATCCGAAAGACAGAGTTTTTGAAAAATCGTCGAACTGGTTTTCTTTAGATTGAAGATTGGGACAGAATTTTCTGAAGGTTTTGAAGAAGATGACAAAATGATTGGGAAATGGTCGCTTCCACAGAGGTCATCGTGGACTCTCCAAAACATAAAGATGGAGATGCTATTGATAGGTCAATACATGTAGCTGAAAAGGCACGATAGGCAGAGTTTAGGACGGTTTGGGAACCAGTATCGAATAGTAATAGATTATGATTTGAAATAAGTTTTTCTCAGTAGTTGTCCCACGATGATCGTGCCAGGAATCGCCCTATAGAAGAGAGTGGGCAATGAAGTCCCCAAGAATAATAAAGGGTTGAGACAATTGTCTAATGAGGTCGTCTAACTCACTTGAAGGTATTGGTTCATCTGGATTTAGGTAGAGGGAGCAAACAGAATTGTTTATCTGCCAAAGTCCTCACCCTCACCGATTATATATATATGCAACATGAAAAATGTAGATTAATTTGGAGGCACTAGTTTCCCGTATTAACAAGTATCCAAACTTCTCCAGCAGAGTTAGGGGTTGGCAAGTGAAAAAAATTGTATCCTCTACGTGAAGAAAAAATTGTACGACGGTGGGTTGAAAATTTATACTTAATAATACTAATTCTTCGTAATTTGGTTTTAGCCCTGCGACGTTCCATTTCAGAATGATGTCCATTTTTATAAGAAATAAAGGAGGGGCTATCAACGAGGTTTTGGTACGCCTCCTCCCGGGTCTCATTTGGACAGTTAATGAGCTTACTTGTTTTACTTCTAAGTTTCGAGGTCGCCCTGCCCGCGTTTTGGGAGGAGGACGGCTGCGAACGCTTACGATCTTTTTGTGGTGTATCTTCCACGGCCAGTGAGAACGTGCTGTCTGTTTTCATGTCTGAATTGTCTGAAAGTACTTGGAATCTACTTGGTGATTTATGTGCTTTGGTTTATTCTTTGCTACTCTTTCTATGTTTGTTTGCTGCTGTACTTGGTTTGTTTTCTTTGGCATTGTTTGTGTTTGTGTTTGGATGTGGTTGTCTGTGGTGCTTTTTTATGTGTTGTGGTTTTTGCTGTTTGAGGTTCGATGAATGGTTCTGTTTGAGTTCCAAGGTTTCTTTTTTGTTTCTTTGCTTTGTCTGTATATGTGTTTTGTTTGTGAGAGTTTTCATATTCCCTCCTGGCTTCTGGAAATGTTATGCTTCTGATTGTTTTGACTTTCAGTATTTTGGATTCCTATTTGTAGAGAGGGTATGACTCGGAATTTGCGTCATGAGCCCCTCAACAGATTTTACATTTTTAATGCAATTGCCTTCATGCTTTAGGCTATCACAGCAGTTGCATTCAGGTTGATTCCTGTAGAATTTGCCGAGATGGACAAGACAGAAGCAGTCGAAACAAAGTAAATGTTGTGGGGCGTAAAAACCAATTTTTACTTTTAAAAAGTCCACTTTTAAAGAATCAAACGAAGAATATCTATCGTTTAGTAATTGAAGAACCAGGTATGTCGTAGTGCAAATAACTGACTTACGTGACTTAAATCCCCTTCGTTGAACTGTCTCCAATGTCCCGACTCTCCCGCCTTGGAGGATCTGAATATCATTGAGACTAGGTGTTTCCATTGTTTCCTGTCTTGGCGATTTGTAAATGTTCGAGGTCTGAGAGGCATTTAGCTTTTGGGATGGATCTTTTTTTTGTGAGATTTTCTTAAGGTCTTGTCTGAATGGGGTAACAATAGATGTTTTCGGTCTCCCTTTACGTCTTGTGGCTTCTGGTTGAAAATATCCTCGCATGGATTTGTTCGCTGGTGTTTCGATGTCCTGTCTTAGTATGTGCCCAAATAGCCTCCACCTAGCTAGCTTCGAGCACAGTGAGGGAGATTTGAGCCTCGCTGTTTTCTTATAAAGAGGTTTGTTCGTGATTATTTTCAGATATTTGATGTTGAACATTCTCCCAAGTTGTTTGCGATGGAATGTATACAGCTTATTTTCCCCTTGCGATCTTTGTGATGGCCCAGGTCCCTCAGTTCTCCAGACGGACAGATTTTACAAGAGCCCGATACAGTTTGAGTCTCGTCTGACGTTAGACTGTGTCATTTATTATCCACAGAGCATTGAGTTTGTGCAGAGCCCCGTTGGATAGTTGTTTTCTTCGGCTGATATCTTCACTGTTCCCGAGCAGTGAACCTTCTTTCTTTGATTTCTCCAATGCTCAATTTCACTTTACCGTATGGTGGTATATTCGGTCTTACTTGTGTTTACTAATAGCTTTACATCACCAAGATGTTTTTGGATGTTATTGACATCTTTGAAGTCATCAGATGAGACGAAATCAACATCACCTGCGTATGCTAGCTCTAGATATTTCAAATTTTCTTTTGGCTGCTTTCTGATTTTTCTCAAAGAATGTTCCGAGCATATAATAAAAAATAAAAAAAGAAAAACAAAACAAAACAAAACAAAACAAAAACAAAACAAAAACAAAAAACGCTGAGCTTAAACTATCGTCTTTGGGTGTTCCAATATTTGAGATGAATGCACCTGATCGTGATGAGTTGTTAACTTTGATTTCAGACGTGTTGCTGAGTTAGTACCTGATAATTCGATGTTCATCGTAAAGGGGAAGATGCCTGTTGATGGTGTCGAAGACACTTGACACATCAATTCCGGTTCCAAAGATTATAAGGCCTTCTGCATATACCTTACTTATAAGCCGCCGATTAGCCCATAGGGCAACTGATGTTCTTCCTACCTCTCTAAAACCACTCTGATTTGTCTCTAGGTAAGCATCGACGTCGTGCTTTATTCTTATTTCCATTTTTTATGGTGGACGGCAGTGACGACCCTCCAAGTCCTCCTGGCCTTATAGTCCAATGGACCTGTTTATATCGAGTAATTCTTGGTAATGATTCCCAAAACGGTTTCCTTTGGAACCTTCAATGTTCAAGGACTATTAGGCTATGACTATTTGGCTGTATATAACAACGACAGATATCACTGGATCTTCAAAAATACAAGGTTGACTCAGCCTGTCTGAAAGAGACCAATGGAATGAAATCGCTACAAAGTCACTGTAAGAAAGGTGATCATAGGAGAGCCAGGATGAAAGCGCCCAAACAAGTAAATCGTAACCAGGCTGCCATGACAGCTACAAAAGCCCTGGAAAATTGTAAAAAGGAGCATCCATTTGTTAATTCGTTTCTGCCCCATGGCTCTTCACCTAACTATTTTGGTAGGATCGAATTTTGCCAGGGTGACAGCCGATGTGGCCTGCTCTTTTCTATTTAAATCACCGAGGGTTCTTTTACATGCGCAGAGGCACATGGGACCTCCTAGTTTATCGTCGGGCTCCGATGGGACTAGGCACTCATTCATCCTGCCTACCACAGGACGAAGAGGCGGAAAACTCCGAAAATTCGGATTTTAATGATAGAAAGTCTCACCAAGAAGACTTATCTGCAGCTTTATTGCGGAACATGGAATCCCCCCGTCAATGGCATTGCCCCTCGTGTCGCTGACCAAGGAATTATCAAAGGACCCAAACGCTCTAAATGAGTCAAAACTGGACAGAGATTATGCAACATACAAGTTGGTTTGGTGTGTACCTAGCCATCACGAAGCGACCGCTGAATGAAATGAGACCCAACCCCTTCTCTCAACATTGATGAATTCACTTCGAAAGCAGGCAAACACGGGTTTTGAACATTCTTGTGTGTTTCTATGATTCTTCAATTGGAGAATCAGTGACAGACCATTATGCTTCAATTGAGGCGGCAACTGTTAGTGCTGACACTGTGTATAGCGCAATTTCTGAAAGCCTGATAGAATTCCTTTGGAAAATCTTGTGTCCGTCTTGACCGAATCGGCAGCATGTATGAGGGGTGAACATAGTGGAGTTCTGACCAAGTTGAAGGAGAATGCCCCTCATATTGTTGAGAAGCAATGAAAACAGATACACTCTTGGAAAAGATGCGAAGAAACATTCTCCGACGGTGTGGCCATATAAACAGAATGAAGGAAACACGAAAACCAAAACAGCTAAACCAGATGAAACTCTTAGGGAAAAGACCAAGATGAAGACCCAGGAAACGCTGGGAAGAAGAGACAAAGAAAGACCTAAAAAGAAGGAACCTCATATTAACTTCTGCCAATAGAAAGTTTATTGACAGAGAATCTTGGAAATGGGTGGTACGAGAGTGAAATCCTGACAACGAAAGGTATAAAGGAAAATTAAAAAGAAAGGAAGAATTGTTGACGTGTCAGGAGATGTCTGTCACGTCATCCACAATGCTGTTAAATCTTTTGGTGATGGGTTTGACAAAGACAATGTGCTATCAAAAACACTAGATGGCATTTCTTCAGATTTCAGCTTTAGTGCAGACCCGAGAGAAGGGCTTTGTTTGTTTGTTTGTCTGTTTGACGTACAGCCCAATACATCCGTATAGGACTATCTCAAGGGCTTTCTAGTAGGAGCAATCAGATGAAAGGATTGTTAGAATTGTTTATGATAAAATATATGATAAAAGTGTTGTATAATTTGTTTGGTTTTTTAAAATTGGTATATATACATTTTGTTTAAAACGTTTGTGAGCTTCAGAAAACCCAGAATGTTCTTATATTTGATGTTTCGAAACAAGTTATAGAGGTCTACATAATTATTAAAGGACACACTTATGCGGTTCAGGATATTGCATTCTACTATTATAATATTATGTTTTGTAGTTAGATTCTGATCAAAGAATGGACACGTTGGTTTTGGTTCCGTCTTTAGAAAAACACAGTGGGTTAGCAATGTATGGCCGATTCGAAGTGACTTCATAATGCTATCGTCCTCCATTGATAATTTCACATTTGGCAAGTAATCTTCTAAATTTGGGATGATATCATGTACTTTGTTGTTTGTCTACTGATCCCAGTCTTGTTGCTAAATCTTATTTATATCTTTGTTTATCAGAAAACATTACATAGTGATTTTTTGTAATATTTTTAACAGTGCAGATTTTGCCAGTCTTTCAGCTGTTTCGTTTCCCTTTATGCTAACATGGCCAGGGATCCAGACAAAGCAAATTATGAGATTCCAACCTATTACTTCGATTCTTTTTATATCCTTGTTTACAGTTTTGTTTGGTTCTGACAGGATTCAATAGTGTCTGCAGAACCGACAAAGAATCGGTATGGATAACATAGTTTTTGTTGTTATCTTTGCATTTGACAGTGTTAAAGGCCATAAGAAATCCCTCGAGTTCGGAATTGAATATCGAGGTGTTATCTTTCACTCGCATTTGACAAGATTTGTCAGGGTTTTAGGACAGCATTGGGCAGCTCCTGTTTTTCCATTTGTATAAATTTCTTAAACGTTTCGATATTGTCTTTCAAGGTGAGGAATTATTGTTGATAAATGATGTTTTGGGTCTCATCGTTTTTATTTTCCTAACGATAGATTAATTGAAATGTCGGTTTGTTTCCCTGGAGGTGGTATTCAATGTTTTCTTTTATCTATGCCTGACAGACGAATGTCTGACTGAGAGACACGGTGAAGGTTCCTCACACCGAAAGGTGGGGTCTTTCGAAATGTTATAACAAGTTCGACTGGTGAGCCTTTGAAAATACAGTCATGAGCTAAATTTTCGAGGAGAGATTTCAACTTCAGAAGATGATTTATGGAGAGTTTAATACGTCGGTGAGCCAGCGAAGGCTCGTTGGCCTCAGCGTATAAACTCTTTACTGGTGACGTTCTGAAGGCTCCAAGTGCGATCCGAAGACCTTGACGGTTTATTGTGTCAAGTAGTTTGAGAGGATTGTAAGGTGCAGAACCGTACACGATGTTGCGAAGTTTGGATCTGATCAAGGTAGCGTACAAACGAAGAAGAGTCGTTTTGTCCGCACCACAGTCCCTATGGCCAACTACTCGGAGGATATCTAAGGCCTTTTCACAACGCAACCTTAATTCCTTTTAAAGTGGGATAAAAGTCAGTCTCCAAAATTTGGCTGTTGAAAGACTTTGATGTTCTTTTTATTTAATGTTATTTTGTGGTTCTTTCTAAAGGTTCCTTTGGCTGTGAAAATGGACACATACAGTTTTCTCAGTAGAAGATTTAAAACCATTATGTGTGACCCATTTTGGACTTGGTCCACACATAATTGCATGCGTCTTTCCAAAAGGGGTAGGTATTTGCCTTCGATAAAAATTGGAAAGTCATCTACAAAAAGGGATATGTTGGCATTTGGCGCTACAAATTTGGCAATGCCATTGAGGTTCAGGTTAAGCAAAATAGGGGAGAGAATGCTTCCCCGTGGGAAACCGGCTTCTTGACAGAAATGGCCCGAAAGGGTCTGATTAATTGTAACTTGACAATTTCGACCCGAAAGAAAGTCCTTGATAAAGAGAGGCAGTCTGCCTCAAAAGCCGAGATTATAGAGATCCGTGAGGATTCCATGTCTCAAGGTTGTGTCGTAAGCTTTTTCAAGGTAAAACAAAGATAGCATGCAAGAACTTGCTTTTTGCGTGGAAAAGCCTCGTGGATACAACTTTCGAGTTGAACCAGATGGTCAACTGTACTATGATGTTACCTGATGCCACACTGGACTTCGGCTAAGCTATTATGGGTTTCTAAGACCTAGACCTAGTCCAGACGATCATTGACCATCCGTTCCATGGTATTACAAAGGCAACTAGTGAGAGCCGAGAGCTATAGGTCTATAGGTCTATAATTCGAAGGATCAGTATGGTCTGCCTGGTTTAGGGATAGGAATGATGTTGGCTTTTTCCGGGAATCTGGGATTCGACTGGAAATCCAGATATTGACGAATTTTTTGACATGGGACGGGTAGAATAGAGAGACATTGATAGTGAATATTATCTTTTCTAGCTGCAGATGGATTAGCTTTAGTCAGGGCCGCCTGCAATTCATGTGCCCTGAAAAGAGCTGTATGGCTTTCTAAATTTTCCGATTCGGAATTTAGAGGACACATTTCTTGTATATTTTTGTGG
>JBCHJU010463074.1:0-12700 GCA_039654505.1 Plocamopherus imperialis
GAGAGAGAGAGAGAGAGAGAGAGAGAGAGAGAGAGAGAGAGAGAGAGAGAGAGAGAGAGAGAGAGAGAGAGAATTAGGCAATTAGGCATGCAGTTAACCATCCAGTCAGCCATACAAACCACCAGAGACCAAGACAAGACCCCTTTCCTTCAATTCAATACATGTCTATACCCATCAATATGAATTCCAATGGAAAATACATTTAATTCAACAACGCTTTAGAAATCCTTTATAATATATCTTTTTTATTTTTTTTTCCAAAGTTTTCAGAGTGACGGGAGAAGAAAATTCAATATATGTACAGAATGTCTTATTTCATCTGACTGTTTTAAACAATATTATTAACAACAAATTCGACTAAATAAATCAGTTTAATCATGTCAATCGTGAATTATATACAGTCAATGATCCAAACCTATTTGTATATTATTGTGGAATCCACTTGAAATGAATTCGCTTTAATTTCTATTTGGTCAAAATTAGTAACTTTTCTTAGGATCCAACTTCTTTGCTCTTCGGCGTCAACAATGACAATTAACTGGGAAAAATACATCATCCCAACAAGACCTATGGATATAAAGAAAGAGCCAATTCTTGACATCAAGAACCTTACACCAAAGAACGCTCCTGAAACATATCTTTTTTTTTTTTAATGCAGGCTATCTTTCCTATTTAAATTCTAAACAATGCGAATGCTTGGATATAGAGTTTATTATAATTACACAGCATTTTCATTATGACCATCTGGGCCTAAATTTGTACAAGTGTTCACAATACAGTGGCTAAAAGACAGGGCAAAGATGTGCATGTATGTAAATCTCCCATACATAGGGATGAGCATAATTGAATTCTTTGACTGCAAATTGCCCATATATTGCGATGAGCACAATCATGCTCATGTCGATATGTGAGCTTATATTTTCAAAGTGTTAAGCAATACTCATACAGAAGAACAAGGCTACAGCCGGACTTTTCATTCAAGGAGAAAAATCCCACTATAGGGATGCAAGGAGGAACTACCGAAAATGGTGCCCGCAGTGCTTGACAAAGCCACACTTGTACTAACTTATTTCAGAGCGTCCATCACACGTCTACGTTTCGACACACACCCACACACACACACACAAAGACACTCAACAAAGCTGGGCACAAGAACGGTCAGCGGTGCTAAGGGATAAAAAAAAACGAAAAAAATGTCTGAGTTAATTAAGACTACCAGTAGATCTAGGCCTAATTGCTCATTTAAGTTCAATATAAATAATATGCTGCTTTGAGAGCCTTCGATACCGTGGCTTAGCTCCCGCTGTATCCAAGTTTGGGCCTTTCCTGGTCCCGTTCAATCAATGCACAGGTAACAGAGTTTACAAAGAGAAAAAAAGGGATTCCGGCAAGGTCCCACTGTAGGGATGTTCCCGCTGTAGTTGAGCACTACTGTACCAATATATTGGCTCATGGTAGTCGAAAGAGTTAATCATACAAATGAAATAAAATTTGGTTGAAGATAAACAAATTGTCAGGCCCCAAGGAATTTATCTTAACATATCCCACTGTATGATGACAACAAAATAACCTAAAACAAAGATTTCAGCAAAAAATGTTCATTGTCTCTAAGATGAGAAATGAATATCACAGCAAAAATTGTGGAATTTGACATAACAAAATTTGTTACAGTTTTTAATCCTTCTTGAGATATGAAACCAGCTTCATCTGTGTTTTCAATTGCACATAATGTATCAGTTTGTCTAGGACTTTTTCATCCTCCAGACAAATGACAAGAAGAATTAACAGATAAAAGGCATTAAAGCCCTGGTGTTCAAAGCACAATAATTTAAAGCGTTATGTTGTTAGTTTTAATTTTGAACGATTATAAATAACAAAACCAACAATTATAAGAACGTAAAACTCATCAACAAAAGAACAATAAATTATCAATAAATAAGACATCTAACATTAGATTTTACATATATGTACAGAAGCAATTTGTTCGATTGAGTTTGGAAAACATGAATCTCAATTAAAATTCCAGTACACTCATCAAATAATGAAAACAAATGCATGCATCTGCAATTGGTCTACAGTTTTGCGCAAGATTGTTAAGAAGATTTTTGCGACATATTAAAAATAATTGTTATTTTTATTTGTAAGGAATTTTATGATGATTTTATGCATCTTAAGGTAAACTTAAAAAATAAAAATTGCACAAAAAATAAAGCATTTTAAAAGTAAAACAAAAAGATAAACAACAAATCTATCACACCAAAAACGAAAACTAAAATTCAACAAAAACAAAAAGCCGATGATACATGTAATGACAGTAAAAAAAAACAAAAAACACTGTCCTACACACATAATATGTTGATGTGCCTCTTCAAAATGTTTCGTTTCACTCAAAGTTTCACTTTGTTGTAGAGATATTTTGTATCTGATCTTCTTTGATAGGAAGACAGGGCATAATGAAATTCTTCCCCAAGGTAACTTAAAAATATCATCAACATGCCTTAAGGTTTATTAAATGAAGAATATAAAAACCCTTTAGAGAAAACAGCGATACATTTTTTAGGTTGGCCGCTTACACTCATACAAACAGGTTTTCATGACTGTAAATCTATTATATCCATGCCTAAAACAGCAAGCTCCAGTTTGGATCCACAGGTTACATTTGTGCAAAGTCCAAAAAACATAATATTACTACGTTATAAAGAAAATATAACCATTTCTATCATGGTGTACTATATGCCTGTCTTTGTTAATAATCAAAACTTTGATAAAACCAGAACTTTTAAGGCCTCCTTCGCCTCTTTCACATTTTCTTTATTTTCAATATTTCTGGTATTGAACTGCAAAGGAATAGAAGGTCTGAGTTCATAAGATTAACAGTGAGCTTTGGTAGCTGCATTGAGTAGTTGTAGAAGCATCATTTCTCAAAAAGATATTGTATTGTACATACATATAAAATGCCTATGCTTTAAGAATTATAAACCATATGAGCCACAAGTGCAAGAGGAATTTTGCTCTTCTTTTACAAGCTATGAGATTTTTAGACAGGTTAGTTTAGTTTGTGGTCAATTTCAGATGTAATGCTACAGATACATTGATTGATTGCTTTACACCCCGTTAACCACTTACGTCATCTCAGGGTGAAAAAAGAGGGGAAAAAAGGGATACAAAGGAGGAAAGAAGCATTTAGAATAGTAATACAGTAAAACTCGGTTTCAGTGAACTTGTTCAGTCTTTTGTATTGTAAAAGTTCATTAGATGCAAGGTTTGTTGAAGCAAATGTCTAAGGGAAATAACAAGTAAAAAGGCAAATTATTCTTTTTTTCTACGCCTACAAGCGTGCCCCCCCCTACTCCCAACCCTTCCTCAACAACATTCCTCCCTACCACTGCATTGCTTGTCATTGTCAGGTTTACAACCACTCTGTGCTGTAAGCCTGCTCTACCCATCCCGCCTACTCTACTCATGTAACAAAGTTACAACATCTCTTTGATCTCTCATCAGTATCTCCCACACTTTGGCGGATCGTCGCTATTACTGCTGAGCGCTTTGCTGCCCCCTCGCCCTCCCCCCTACGGTCATTCTCTATGCGTCTCCACACCTTGCCATACCCCTAGACAGTAGGACTTATGACTATGAACTTCTTAGATTTTTTATTGTGATTGCCATGACATCTGGTTCATCGGAACCGAGGTTGGATTGAGATTAATTCGTTAGATATTTAATATAGTTAATGAGGAGAGAAAAAACGGGGATTTTTCCCTGTTCGTTGAATGCAAGGTGTACGTTGAGTCAGTTCGTTGGATTCGAGTTTTACTGTACAAATATGCTATGATAATGGTATTAAAAATTAAATATGTGGCAAAAAAAAAAAGAGATGATTTACAGTGAAAATAAAATCATCTCTCAAAATCAATATAACGATGGCCATCATGCCCTAAAATATGCACCGCAATAACCCCCCAAGATGTTGTGCTCGGTCCTTCTAGATAGCAAATGACCCCATTTGTAACACAATGCAACTGATATATTTCACTAGTCTGCATGCATGGTACTAGAATATGCATCTAGGTAAGTCAAAACCAAAAAGCCTGAAAACAAAGCAGTAAATTGCATTAAAAAAAAAAATGTACCAATCTTTAACAATACAATAATATTGACTCTAAAAGTCAGTCAAATTATTTTTTAAAAAAAGAAAGAAGGAGGATCTACTAAGCAGCAACTTGGGTACTGACTAAATAAAAAAAATATACCCCTAGCTGTATATTTCATGAATAATTGTAGAAAGTAAAAACATGCTATCAAATGATAATATTATATCAATTTGCTAAAACAAGGTTTTTATATCTGTCAGGTTCAGATACACATCCAATTACGTCATGAGAACAAATCAGAGATCATGAGATATCAGTCTTATTGAGTAAAAATGCCAATCGATGTAAATTCTTGTGACAATTTTATTTTCACTAATAAGATGTTTAAACTAATAAAATATAAATAGTATATTCAAATTGAATTATACAGTTTACATGTTGTCCTTTAAGTTACTGTACAAGGCATTTTATCAAAGCTTACATATTCAGCCTGTACAAATTGAAGAGTGGTTACTTTAGCAATATTACATTCCGGCTTCAATGTGCCATAATTTACAAGATAACTTAAAGAAGTTTCTTCCACTTCAGATAAAGATTTGCCCAAAAGGGAATAACATTTCCCCTATTAGATCCATTGATAAATTTTAAAGCTGCAGGAAATATTTCATGCAGTTTACGCACAGGCTTCAGTAGGTTGTGGGCCTTTGCTGGAGGCAGGACATCTACATAACAAGACATAAGAGTGCCATCAACAATCAAGGTTCCACTATTAGTGAATGGGGCGTAAAGACCAAGTTTTTTCTCTAATGAGATGTGAAGTATTGGTTCCTTGACCAAAGCTTGACATGAGAATGTTATTAATTCATGACCTACTTTGATAAGTCTGGCAGGAAGGCAAACTTCCAATCCCTTTTCAAAACAGTAAACCATGTGGTCATTGGAAACACTGACACGCCGGTCTCTGGTTTCAAAAACAAAAAATTCAGAGATATTCTTGGCATCATTATGTCCAAACATATAGACCTTCTCATACACCAACATCCCATCTCCATTTCTGACGAGGATTTCATCTCCAACTTTCAAATCTTGCATTGATTGCTGTGATCCATTCTTGAGTGTCACCAAACTTGCTCCAGGAAAACAATTTTTCTCTTGTTTCACTTTGTTCTCCACTTCATCAGCTACTTTCTTA
The DNA here is from genome assembly GCA_039654505.1 of Plocamopherus imperialis. Taxonomy (NCBI): domain Eukaryota; kingdom Metazoa; phylum Mollusca; class Gastropoda; order Nudibranchia; family Polyceridae; genus Plocamopherus; species Plocamopherus imperialis. The sequence goes on from JBCHJU010463074.1 coordinate 5,284, forward strand.
CTGACTGCTTCAGACTTTGGGACAATTTCTTTTTGAACTTCTCGAAGCGTTTCCTGATGTGGCCTCAACACTGATCTGAAGGAGGCCTGCATCTCTGCCTGTGGTTGTCCCTGGGGACTGGCTCCCTGTGTGGCCACACTTTCACATGCTTCAGTTTCAGGTGGGTTGGAGTTGCTTTTGGCGCCAACCTCATCAATTTTAGCATGGACTGCTTGAGCAAGGGAGAAAACTGTATTTACCAACATGTCCATCCGATTTCCTTCTAAAGAATCTACTTGATTTTTCAAATTATCAATAGTATATTTGAGATTTGCAAGCTCAGCTTCATAAGCTTTCACTTCATCTGAACCCTTGACCATCCTGTCTAGATGTTCTAACACAAGCTGAATGTCCCTCACCACATTTTCATCCACTTCAGGGGCATTTTCTTCCTGAATTGCTTTCTTTCTTTCATTCAAAGCAAATTCAAAGAGCGCATTTGTGTACCGAGCACCTTTTAAACTCAGTTTATCAATGTAAGACACCAATGCAATAACTTGGCGCTTGAGAACTTTTATATCATCGCTTTTGTTATCAAATAGGACACATCGGTACTGGCACTCCTCAAAAATGTCTTTCAGAAAACCAGACTGACTCTTGCACCATTCCCCAAAGCTTGTCTTTCCTTTCATCTCACTTTTGAAATTATCACCATGCGTTATAACACATACACAATGGTCCTTGATGATATCGTCTCCAAAAATACATTTCAACATGCCTATGGCTTTTTTCTCTTCCATAGTCATACGTTGTCCAAATCGAATGACAAGCAGAAGGGCATGAAAACCTTCAGGACATTGAGCAATGGCATCACTAATTGCATGTATGGCAACATCGATTGAACTTTTATCCGAGTCCAATCTGGTGTCACATACCCCTGGAGTGTCCACCACTTTGATGGTACGGCCATCCACACGTGTCCAACCTACACCACATGACGATGTTACGGACTCTGAACTAGCAGAGGCCTCAAATTTTGGCTGACCAAGGATGGAATTGCCAGTAGAACTCTTCCCATGCCCAGTTTTGCCAATGAGAAGGAGATCCAAATCTAGACCTTGAGGTAATTTTGTTGTCATGGTCTGAAATTAAAAGAAAGGGTACATACTTTCAATGGGCAGCATAAAAGCATTCTCTCAAGTAGTTACTTTACTATCATATTTTCTTCCTCTTCTGTATTTCTGTGCCATAAATCTTTCTGAAATTTCATATAAATGTTGCATGATTTAGTAGCAAAAACCGAATGACAGAAGAGAGCTTATAACCATTTTTTGTTAAAAAAAAAAAAAAGCAATGCATTGAAAAGGAATGGAGTGGATGGGGAGTTGGAGAGGAAGAGAAGGGGGGGGGGGTTGCAAAGGGGGTTGTCCTATTAGGCTAGGATAGCCTCCGAGGGAAACTTGTTCAGCTCTTTGACTGTGCGGGGGAAGGAGAATTTCCTGTAATCCCTGAAGCACGATTTGAGTTGGTGAGGATTTTTTAGCAATCCTCTTGTATGATGTTTTGTATGCCACCCTCAACATCAATATTATAGATTTCGAAAAGGCATTCGGCTCTATACATCGAGAGAGTCTGTAGCACATACTAAAATTACATCAAGCATCTCAAAAACTAATAACAATGATACAATTGTTTTAAGAAGACTTCAAATGTGCAGTTATTGACCAGGGAAAATAAGAGTGAGTGGTTTGACTAGTGTAAAACAGAGGTGCAAGAGGGGCAACATGTCAGGTTTCCTCTTTCTTACAATAATGGACTTTGAAATAAGAAAAAACCGCTGAAAACAGAGAGGGAGAGAGGAATAAAATGGGTCTTCACAACTAAGCCAGATGATCTGGATTTCGCAGATGATGTTACCGTCCAGGCATCAACAAAGACACATATTTAACAAACAAAAAAAAAAACAAAAAGAAAAAAAGAAAGAATGAAACAACAACATTGATACAAGCTGTAAGCAAGAAGGCAAAATAAAACAAAATGAGAACAGAGGAACAAGAAAAATTTATATACCTCAGAACAACAATATCAAAGGAAGACGGAGAAATGTTACATGAAAAACAAAATTAGAAAAATAGAAGCACTTTCATACTGTCGCATACGCCTTCGCAATATATGGAAGTCAGGCAAAATCAAGACAAAAACAAATGAAACTGTATAAAAAGTTAGTAATACCCTTTCTAACACATGTATGTGGCTGTGATACATGGAAAATCACCAAAAACGAAAATCACAACAGTGACACACTTATCAACAAATGCGCAAGGAGAATCCTAGAAATCACGAGACACAGAATTAAGATACTAAGTAAACTGATAGTTTCAATTACAAAAAGTATAGAAAGAATATTCTGAATGCAATTAATGTAGAAAAGTATCTTAAAAACAAATGACACTTAAAAACCATGTAGCCTAAATAACCTTAATAGCAAATCGAGCTAGGAGAATCAGCCAAAGACCATTTGACTTCCAGATAGAAGAACTTTTAACTCACATCAATTAAGCTATTTTTATATTGATCCTGGAATATGGACAATCAGCTTCAATCTTCCCAACATAAACATCTCTGCCAAGAGAAAGAAGATCTAAAGAGACAAACCGACGGGTTCAATTCGTCTTACAGATGAGAAAAATACCCTGCAAGTGTAAGGCTGGCCAACCTAAATCTGCTCTATAATGAACACAGACGCCAAAAGACCAACATCTAATAAAGAATCAACACAAAACAAACAAATGTCAAGCACCCACATTCATGATGCCATACACCTGTATAAACCACAAACAGTTTCAAACTACAAAAGCTCCACCATTGTCAACACCAAATGGCAATTCTCTCAATGTCAAAGACATTGGAACAGTCTGTGAAGGATGTCATCACAACTACAGTGGAACCTCTGGATAACGACATCGCTCGGGACCGAAGGTTTATGTCGTTATCCAGAGGTGTCGCTATTCCGAGGTTTTCAAGATGGCGGAAAAGGTTAAAACGAGTCTTCCGGGGAAAATAACAATGCAATGCACGGACCTGTGCCTGTGATTCAGTGTGATAAGGTATGTCCTAACCACGTTAGAATGTGTCATTGTTTTGATTATAATAATAATAAAGTGTTTTGATAATAGTGATCGAAGGCCATTTTCCCTCTGTCCAAACCATCTTTGAACGATAATAAACAATGCCCGATCCCCACTTTCTGCAGTGTACTTCTATTAATACTTTATCATTACTATTAGTGCTGGCACTAGCATTATGGGTGGGGGCCGCCATCTGTTCAGCCGTGTTAAATGGCATTTAATGCTACAATGGAACACTGGGTTGGGGCTGGGGGGAGGCAAAGCTGGCATAGCAAACGTCAATCGTGATAGTGTGTTGGCCCTAACAAGGGCCATTCGAGGAGAAAGGGGGGCAAAAGGGGGTGCTTTGCCATACAATATTGTTGTTCTAGCTGTCAGGCTTGGACTGTGTGAAATATTCCCTTATCCCAGTCGGTCTCTTGTTGCTGGAGGCCATGTCCTCCACTTGACAAAGCATGTCAAACAGCAATGCACTGTCCTTGTGTTGCAGGGCAAACTGCCTCAAGGTTTGTAGGGCCGTTTTCGCATCTCTGCCAGTGACAGGTCTGTTTGGCTTGATTTTTGTGTATCAAGCATTGCTGTCAACTGCCGATTATCACTAGATCGATGTCGCTAACCAGAGGTTTCACCGACATTTATGTCGATATTTTGAGGTTTTTATTACTAGTAATATATAGCAAAAAAATTGGGACCAGAGATCAATGTCATTATCGGGAGGCTGTCGTTATTCGGAGGAGTCGTTATCAAGAGGTTCCAATGTAATTTAGTTGACTCATTCGAGAATGGCCTGGTAACATCCTCAAAAGGGTGACACTTCATTTACTTACTTACTCTTATACCAATTGTTAACCTGGCATCATTATAAACCTGAAATGAGGCAATGCTAAAAATGTAGGCCGATATGTGCATTTTATTTAATGTTTACAATGTGAGTTGTTGACACACTATTTCCAAATTGTTTTGGCCTTAATTGAAGCCTCAGTCTGTGGCATTCAATAAAATAATATAGCTGGTATTGCTGGTATCTACCATTCTTTTATTTTGTAGCATAAAACCAGAGTGTGTATTACTCTACATTCTTTGACTTAGCAAATTCAAATTAAATTGTGTGTGTGTGTGTGTGTGTGTGTGTGTGTGTGTGTATGTGTGTGTGTGTGTGTGTGTGTTGTGGTTAGTCTTGGACAATTGTGTTTCTCACGTTCTTTCTGATGAACCTGACTCCCTTTCTATGTATTCATTCAAGGAAATGAGAACGTTATGTAAATATGGGGCCCACACTACTAATCCATAGCATATAATAATTAACTGATCATACCAAAGAGGTATACATACATTATCTTCTGCATTCTTCGGAGCAATGTATGAATCTCAAAGTTGTGCTAGTTTTTTTTCTTTTGTTACGATTTCATATAAATGTTTATTCCATTTAAGGTCTCTCTAAAACTGAAGGCTGACATATGGATGTGGTTTTACTTCTTCTTTCACTCACATGATCACATAAGCTCTATTTGGTAGGATGGAACATTGTTTTAATGCTCCTCTTCCTTAGTGGCTTTCAGTAGCTGAAAAAGTATATTGCTAATATGCGATTCAATATCTAAGGCTTCCCTTTTGTCCTGTTGCTTTGTTCCAGGCATCTCTACCACGTATGGCTTCTCCAGCAGTATTTATTTCAATGTCTTAATGACTGAGTCTTTGTTACCCTTCTTTCCTCAAAACATGAAACTTGAAACACTATAAAGAACAACAGAAATATTCCTACAGGAAATGAGCCTTAAAATGTTTCAGTGTTGCTGGATCAAAGATAATGAAAATAATATTGTTTATAACGTTTACCTCAATATACTTATCCACAGGTTGTGTTGAATCTAATTCAGACAACGTTTTTAGCTCCTCATCTGTCGGCACTGTTGCAAAATTAAGGCTTTTGATTGCATCAGCCATAGTTACTTGAGTTAAATACGATGTTTTGAGCAGTTTCTTGCCTTCGTCAAGATGATCCTCACGGATGTGGTAGTCAGATGCCAGGAAATTCTAATAAACATGAGAAAAAAAAAGAGAAGTACAAAACATCATAACAAGGCTTTGGTGCATTTCCTTCGGCTTTCGAATTTTTTACAAATCAAAATTATTCCATCTATTTGCATTCCAATTTTTACTCTTTCAAATGTGCCATTGGGTTGAAGATGAAAAAAGTGAAAGTGAAAGTATCTCATTGAAAACACTGAAATGTAACTAAATAGCCAATGCTGTAGCGTTGACTTCTTGCGGACTAGAACTAGAATCTATTTATAATTCTAGATCTATTCATAATAGAATAGAATCTAAATCTATATGACCCTTATATCGTGAAATCTGGATCCGACCGAAGATCTAGATCTAGAATCTGGATCTAATCTAGACATTTCTAATAAATGTACTCTTGGTGTCATGATTGAAACTGTCAAATAACTCAATAAAATTCTCTTAGCATATTTTTCATTTTTTTAAAGATGCCCTTAAGCCTAAGCAGATCAACAGGTTCATCTTTGATTTTAGGGTTTGGGTTTCAGGGCATTAGGGTTAGGGTTAGACTATAGACAGCCTACACTTTTCGAGAATAGCAGACGTTTGGAGAAAGCACCATCCTTCAATATTTTGTTTTGCGCCGAATGTCATTTTCAATATTTTGTTTTTCACTGCTCAAGGAGTGGGATTTCTGCTTGTTTGTTATAAGACTGAGAGAGCTCTGTAAGAGGTAGTGAGAGTGCTGACAGTAATAACTGACCCACATAATGCATATCCATAATAGTAGAATTAGAGTTGGAATGCAGAGGCATAGGGCCTGTTGCAATTAAAAGGTATACACATAAATGGTATAATATCCTTTTTATAGACAGCAAACCCAAAAAATGTGGAAATTTCACACCAGTCATCAATCCCCTATGCCTTTCAGCACTTGCCTTCCTAACAGCCATAAAGTTGACTGTAAGCAGTTGCTTTTCCTCAAGCAGTCGATATTATCCAAATTTACATACAATTAACTGTACAGAATATGAGACAGTATGAAGAAGTTGATTGAAAATGGGAAAGGACTTAATGTAAATAAAATGATTTGCAAAACAAATTATTTAGGATGAGACTACATGTATTTGCATTGATGAGCCTATTCTGTAGAGTCTAAAGAAAAATTAATACCTTTTCAGAAGAAATCATTGCAACACAGTTAACAAAAAATTCTACCATAAGTTTTACGTTAACCTACCTGTAGTTTTTCAATCGCTTTCATGTTGTTCAAATAAAATCTATGAAGAGAGTTGAGCTTGCTTTGACATGTCTCAGGATACTGAATCATATTGAAGGAACTAATTTCCATGGCTGTAAAAGCAATTAATAATAATAAAAAATAACAATAATAATAATCATCATCATCATCAAAATGATAATATAATATTTTATTAATAAATTTCATTTTCAGAACCTATTCAAAAGCAGTGCAAAATGATTTACAAAAATGCATTAAAATTATGTGGTACACCTTTCACCTAAACCATCTGATATTCAATATGCCCACTGGCAATAATCAGTATAAGTAGATGTTTTCATATTCTTTCATTACAGCACATTGCGATGCTTGTAAGGCACATGTGAAACCCTCCCAACAAACTGTGCTAAAGCACAGTGCCGTGTCTTTATATGCAGGCCACTGTAGTAAATTGACATGCTTTTGAAAACACATGTTAAACTATCAAAAGCACACAATATAAGTAGCAGAATCTGCAATACAACTCCAAATGCTCGGATCAATCCCAGAAGGTATCTACCTGCATGACCGGTTACAATCAAACCCCCTTAACCTTAACTGCAAGTTTTTATTACGCCTGATCATCTCTACATCTAAAATTGTTAAATAAAAATTAAAATTATAATTCATCCAGTATCTGTATGCTTGTGCAACTGCATCAAGGGACAAGTGATTGATTGTTTGGAATGAATATCAAAAAAGAGTACAAGGTAACAAAAACAAAACATCGCTTCATTCCATCCATGTGTGAATGAGTAATAAGCATCACTCAGGAAATAAGTAAAAGGAGAGGGACAATTCCAATTTCCAATGTAAAGTCCTTGCCACGATTATAAATGAACTCGCTACTTTTACAAATCCCCATATGGTTTGCAAAGAGTACAATTTCTCTAATTTAAGTTGGGTAGCAATACAGTCCTGGGGTGCAGAAACAACGAGAAAGAAGAAAAAAAGGGAGAGATAGAGATTGAGAGGGAGGGAGAGATAGAGGTGGGAAGGAGGATGACAGATATAAAAGAGAGAGAGA
>JBCHJU010463185.1:0-18758 GCA_039654505.1 Plocamopherus imperialis
GATCTATTTCATTGTGCTATAATCAAGCCCCTTGCCTCATACTTGTTTCTATGATTCAACTACTTGTTGTTGATATCAAGGCATACTCTGTACGTCCTATTTGTATTAATAATCTATATTTGTTGTTTACAAATACAGAAGGGAACATTTATATTTAGATCTAGGTTACTTCCGCTGTCTCTTAAACTCTATGCATGGATTTATAGACATCTATCATGTCCCCTCTACGGTGTCTGTGTTCAAGGATGGGCAGCCTTAGGGCAACCAGTCTCTCTGGATATGAATTTCCTCTAAGGGATTGAATTTGTCCTGTGGCCTTTCTCTGTGCATTTTCAATTTCTTGGCAAATATATTTTAATTGGAGATGCAGAGCCGACTGCCCATACTCCAGGATGATCTTACAATTGGCTAAAACGTTTCTCTTTCCTGAAGTCGAAAGATCTCCGGAAGATTCCCATCATTCTGCTTTTAATGGAATTCACGTTTTTTTTTTTCTTAATGCTTTAGGAAGGACACCTCACAAAAGGCAATCATTCTCCACAGTCTGCTCATTCTTCTTTGATTTAAACGGCCCAAGTATTGATCTACTTGGTCTGGCCACCCACATAAGCAAAAACTCAAAACCAGATATATGATTTCATCATATTTTGTTTCCTTTCTAATGTCACTTGCCCTCAGCGGTGAATTGTCAAAAATGTTACAAAGAATATCAAATACAACGAATATCACCATCATCTGGTACATGCGGTTCAGCTTCGTTGCCTAGGCTTACACTACAAGTAGACGACTCAATCCATCCGCACAGATTATTGAACCTGAAATATTCTTTAAGTGGTAGTCATATGCGGAAAAAAAGTAAATACCGACCTCTATACACGGGATTATGCATATGTGGGAAGTTGCCTATCCTCAGAAAACAACCCAAGTATTGGCTTGTGATCGGTGAATATAATAACCTTTCTGCCAAACATGAATTCATGGAACTTTGTAACTCATAACTCAGTAGCAAGAGCTTCCCAGCTATGAACCACTAAGAGATCGGCTCGAGAAAGGCATTGGGCGCTCCTCACTTCCCACAACATGCGAAACAACCGCACCAATTCCATCAGCAGAGGCATCGCAAATGATGATAGTATGCTTCTTATTTGGATCATGATGGTTTTGTCACACGATAACATTACTTTGACCTTTTTGAAGGTCTTTTGTTGAAGACGCAAGGGATTGCGAACGATTGGAATGGATGTGGCAAAGTAATTGGCCAAGCTAAGGGACGATTGAACCTGCTGGTGATAATTTGTAAACGAAACGAAGTTTGATAAAGCCTCCACTATAAAGACAATACAAAACAGTTAATTTTCTGGTGTATACCCTTCTTCAGAAAACAATGAACAATTAAAAGATAACACAAAACAAAGGACATTACAATACATTGTTCTTTCTTGTCTGAAGAAGGCTATTTACCCAAACATGTATTGTTTTGTATTGTCTTTAAAGTGGAGGCTTTATTAAAATTTTCGTTTTCTTTACATTCTTATTGAGCTCTCGACTGTGGCATTTCATTATTATGGCTATATTTTGGTGCAGGGGCCTTGTGAATGACCCTGAGTTTTTTCAAGTTGAAGACGAAGGCCTTATGACGACAATCATTGGCTGAGATAATTATTTCTTCTTTGAAAAAATTGTCATTTATCTTGACGAGGCTTTAGGTATTTCCCTTGTATTAGATTTAGCACAGTGTTTAACGTTTCCATATGTTCTTGGTCATTGCGTCCATTGACATAAAGATTATCGATCTAGACAGAAGAATTTGGGACATTCTTGAATAGATTTTCTATAACAAACTGGAAAAGTCATGGGCTGGACGATATTCCAAAAGAAAGACGAATGTACTCATACATTCTTTTATGAGCGTTCACCCTTGTGTACTGCCGTGACGTCAGAAGCAGTTTCAGTTGGGTGTAGGCATGGCGAAAATCCAGCTCGGTAAACCTTTCCCCTGAGCCCTCATGAGGAATTGGATGCTGATTGGTGTATCACCTCATTCAGGGTTGACTTGCAGTTACCACAAATCCCTACGGCGTTGTCTTTCTTGAGAACGGGAACTATCGCCGAAGCCCAATCTACTGACGTGACTATCGTGACTGTGCCGTCCTTTTCAGGCTCCTTTTGGATCCTTTACTTCATCATAAAGGAGGTTGCAGGGCTTTACAAAAAATGGTGATAGCGCCTTCTTTTACATGACTTTTAACTTCAGGGTCATTCAGTAAACCGACACCAATGAACACGTTACCGTTTCTCTCTAAAATGGATTCGAGTTCTAGATGGAAATTTTTGCTTGATAACGAATATGCAGTATAGAATTCCAATCAAGCTTGAAAAATTGTAACCAGTCCCGTCCGAGCAATGTTGGACCATCAACATCAGCAACCATGATTGCCACACGGGGAATTTTCCCCTTGTTAGGTGCAGTTACTAATGGTTCTCCATAAATCTTAGCCAAGTCACCTGCATAAGTTATCATTTCCTTTGCCGACAGTTCCAATGGTGACTCAATGAACTTTTCATAATTACTTTTTGAAATAAAAGAAGAAGGAGCTCCTGTATAGACTTGAAACTCTACATCATGACCATTTATGACAAACACAACAAAAGCTGATGGTCTTTTCCCTTTAATAGAAAACAGTCCATAAGAATAATTACATGACTGGGGACTGGGACATTTCTCTCCTTCATACTCCATGAAATGTGTCCTCATGTGTCAACTTGACATTCTGCTTGCTGGATTGTCACTCAGAATTCCTACGGTATTTCGCAATTTGTCCAACTATTCCACACTAGCAGCATTGCACCACTTGAATTTAACCTGATGTGAATTATGCGACCCATCACTGCGATAACATACATTGGATCGCTGCGTCGATGAAGGGTGGGATGTGTGGGTCTAGGTGAGGTGGCTTTGAATGACGCTTCATCCTTTTGGATTGCGGAGATGTATAGGGAACCGATTCAGATGACAACTGCCGAGCACTCTCTGCTGGAAGGAGAACGAATTGGCAAAATTCCGCAGTATTTTCTATTGCTGCTAAAAATGATTGAAATGATTGCCTTGGTATCCGGTATCTTGAGTCGAACTTTACTCCTTTCAGAAATTTTGGGGGTTGTGGCGCATGAACATTTTTCAAGATTGCGCTCAGTTCTTCATAACGTTTCTGCTCGGGAGACAGCAGTACACCTAAATTGTTCAGAAGACGAAACTGCTTCCCCCTATTACCGTTAGCAATATTGCTTCTTTTTAATATCGGAATCAACATCATTTGCAATTAAATACAATCTCTGAACAGTCAATGATATTGTCAATGCTTTCTTCGATTTCTCTGATTTGTCCAACAAAGGCAATTTGCTAACAAAAACCGCATTCAATCACAAAAGCGATTCTGATATATTGTGAATAAACTAGCAAGGATGCTCAACACAAAATGTGAATATTTGCGTGAATATATCCTAGTCGCAGTGGAGACTTAATACGACAATTGGGTTATATATCCATCTTGGCACGTCAACATTTATTTCAGAAATGAAAAACATGTGACCAATCCGGAAACAGACGATAATCAAGAATCATAACTCTTAATGATAATAATTACATAGCTATTAACATGATACCAAAAATGGGAAATAACAACAGCATATACACATATATCAGATTTGACATGGGTTGCATCCCTTTGACGATACACCATAAAATTACACATTCTGTGTTGGGACTCAAACGTCCGAGTAATACTATCTAGAGAATCATGCTGCTGTATTGTTTGATTTATTTTGAGTTTTCTTCACGGCCTATAGGGTTTTCATTTTCAAAGCTGTTCCCTTTTCCTATCACTGACCATTGGATTGGCATGCCTCCATCATTAAAGACCAAGGTGGCGACATTGCTTTTATGAGCGAATGTTTGTTTTGCCATCTCAGACTTTGCATTGAGTTTTTGTCTGTCGCGGCATCAAGGAAATCTTTCATAAGAGCCTTATCTCGACTGTTAATGCATTCTTGTAAGTTGCAGCTATTATCACGTTTGCTGACTGCCGAGCCCTCAAATGTCATTGACGACATGCTTACCATTACAAACTTACGCTGTGACTTTTCCTTTGCCTCGAAATGGATATTTGTTATTATATTGTGTTTCTGTCTGTTGCAAATAATATAATCTCCTAGATCTTTTTTGATAGCCTCATCGTAACGTTTTCCTCTGGAGCCATGTTACATTCTTGAGTTGACATTCCTTTTGATTTTTTTATCTGTCTTTTGAAGAAAATGGTGTGATCCGGGTTACATTCCTTTTTAGGGAGCACAATGAATTCCGCTTTTATAGCTCATTTGTTTTTGTTTTTTTATTAAATTACTATACTTCTTTGATGCATTTGGTTGATGGGCTGCAGTCTGCGTATTTCGGGTATACATGTTGTCTCATTTCAAGTTCCGATTTTGGCGTAAAGTGACCTGACTCAACGCAGAAACGTCTTGAGGTCACAGCTATAAGATATTATGCTCTGTGTGGCCATCCCTGAAGCAAACTCTCTACTTTTTACATCATCTGTCCTTCTTTCTCGAATTGACGAATGACAAACGGGTGAAATCTAGTTTTGGACGGCCTGTAGATGTAAGAGGCGCTTGTGATCTGTAAGAATGTCCACCCAAATTCCATTTCTGACTTTTGAAATACTGTTAACGAACGGCATGAACATACTTCAGTGTTACGTTCCCCGCAACCCCCTCCCTATCCCTAATCTAGTGTGTCCAGCCGATCCTCATTGTTTGCTTCTCATAATATCATCCACGTCATGATTATATGGCACATTCCAATAAATTTTCCTGTATGGCTTATCAAGCCTCTTTTTAAATACCTGTTTATCTTGAATGAATTGTAGGCCATTCGTATTTCGGTATTTTCACATTCCTGGCTCTGGTCATTCATAATTTAGCACCATCTCTAAACGATTATTTTTTGAAAGACTGCCTCTAGTTTCATTAGTCAATACAAGGGTAAACCAATACTGTTCTCGTAGAAACACCGTGTGCGAGGCTATTCTCTGTAAATTATGCCATTAAGCGACAATGAGCATTGTTATGGAAATGACGCTATATAAATATCCACTGAATCATTACGTTATTACTTTATATTATTAGGTTGTAAATGTATATTTCCTAAACATGAACGAATTTTGTATACCCGACTCTCACTATTTCTTTAAAGCCCCTGCCTTTTAAGAGAGATGAAAAATGTGGATTTTGTGAATGTTTGCCTTATCTCTGTATATTACTATGCTTGTGCTCTTTGTAAGAAAAGCCTACAGGTACATCAATTGTATTTTGGGCTTATCAAATTTTGTCTTATAGGTTATCTTGTATCTCAGCATACCCATGCCCTTTCTAAGGAAAACTGAGAAATTTCTACATCATGTCCACGATTTTTGATGAAACGACAGGTACTTATTTCGCCATTATTTGATGTATATTTCTGGCATCTCTGTACATCCATGCCCCTTTAAAGGAATGCTGAGTGTATAACATAGATGTACAGATTGTATACATCTGACATTATGTAGACCAAGAGGACTAATTGCACAAATTTCACGATTTGGCGGATCCATCTGGGACAAAAGCAGCGGGGAACTTTATTATCATGCACGCCCCAGTATATTCATGTCCTGTAAAAGGAAAGCTGGGATTTATGCAGTTATTTGTGCAATTCTTTTATAATACATATGACTATTCTGTTTTGCTTCTGCATATTTTCAAACATGTCTGCAATCTCTTTTAATACCAGAATACGGTGTCCAACAATAACAATTTTTGTTTTTGTTTTTTTTTATTATTTAGCAGTCTTTCAAAAATAGTCGTATTTGCCGATGTCAATTATACAATACGATTGACCTTACTCAGGGATATGGAGAATCGAAAGTCATATGGCCTGACATGTATTACATTAGATCAGTACTCTAAAGAGAATTAAGCCAAGGCCAGTGACAGGGGATGTTATTAATTATGTGGCCGTCGTCCTATATTCCTCCTTCGAGGCTTAATGTACTTTTTAAAAAGTTGAGCCGTTATCTATCTGAAAAGCGTTAACGGATTGCCTTGGTGTCCTTGTTCCCTCATTATGATTATCATGTGTCTTTTAACACCGCTTATTCAGCATTGAAATGTATAAATAGTTGAAACCTTCTAGTTTTTTAAGTCTTCTGTGATATTTCTTTCTGAACAGAATTATAGATAATTATTATGTGGTCACAGTGACATATAATGTGTCAACTCTTGAGAGTTTTAAGTGTTCTCAATACTTTGATGTGTCTCTTCTTGAGAGCTTGATGTAATATTTTCAAATACTTCGCACATTACCTTTGAAAATATATGCTTCTCATCAATATGCAAGGATAAACGGAATTTGGCTTCTGTCCTTTGTCAAAATGGTATAAAAAGTGTTTTCGGTTTTGTATCGATTTTGAGACTACGGCTGAAGTCAATTGATAAAAAATGACTTTCCCCTCTAACGGACAAAAACTTCAACTTGGAAATAATTGCCAGGCTTGTTTTATTGATGTGTCTGACAAGAATGGGCTTTTTGGAACCACGGTATTCTTGAAACTATACAAAGAGGGTTTTGGGTTAATACTTTATAATTCAGGACTCAGACGAATCGGGACTCGATGTATCGTCATAATCACTCTGTCTCTGGATTACCTTCAGAGGATTTTATTTGGGATTGCACGTCATGTACAATGCCATATTATAGTGACCACCCAAACACTGATCAGTCTGCAAACCAAATGGGTTGTGTTCCTTACAAAGACTTCCATATAAAACCTCGCCAATAAGCTTTGCACACCTTCCGGTGGTAGGCCATCTTTGTGAAATGGCACTGCTAGGCGATGCCAAGAAGTCGTGTGAAACAGAGCATGTAGTAGGCGTTGAGCCTAAGTTCGAGGCTCCATTTCCATAAGTGAGGCAGTTGGGAAACTAGGTACAATTTCATATATTTGTTGACTGTTAACATTGCCACACCTTCTTTGCTAGGCGAACCATTGCAGCTATAGTTACTCCTAAGCTTATCCACGCAATGAGCCCGAAATCGAAGGAGGGACTGTTGAAATGGGTAGTGGGAGGGGGTAAAAGTTGTTGACTGCCTCTAGAAAAAGAAAAGAAGAGGAAAAGGAAAAAAGAAAGCATTATGAAAAGCTGCAGGGGAGCAGAAAAAAGGAAGGCACTAAAGATAAAAAAGTGAAGGAAATGGAATATGACAAATGAAACAATGAAAAACAATCCCCCTTCTTCCGCCCTTCCTCACCCACTAAAACAAAACATAAATCAAAAACAACAATAAACTAAAACACGATACAAAAAATGTTATGGCACATCAAAATACATGAAAGGGCATGAGGAAACACAAATTTCATGAGAAAAAAGGTAGCTGAGGTTAACAACTGAAGGTGTCATAGCTGCCAAGCGCCGCTTTTGACGTTCAATATGGTTTACATTATAGTTGTTCCATGATGTTGAGGTGCCCGAGGAATGGGTAAAAGCAATGAGACACGTTGAGCATGGATGTCTGGCTTCTAGGTCTCTCCGTGGCTTTGGTTGGGGAGTAACTAAGGTCAAGGTTGGCTGTGGAGTTAGCACGGTATGATCGAGGCGTCGGTTTTTAGGGTCGTTGGAAGGTGAGGGGACAGGCACTGTGTGTCTGTGGATGTGCAACCTTTCTGGTCGGCGTGAAAATTTCTTGTACAAGCTGGCTGGGAGTGGGTCTCGCAAGACTTCTGGCCAAGGCAACGCCAAGGTAGTTGGCACTCTGCTGCCATTTGCTTGAAGTTGGGAGATATCTGAACCAATGAACACAGACGATGGATTCTGCCTGTCATATGTCTATTTTATCTTTTCTATGCTCTTTCACATCTCTGTCGCTCATTCCATTTACATGATATACTATGAATCATTATAGTAAGTATGATAAGACCGCTGCATTATTATCAATATGTTACGTGTATGACTTTGTCTTTAGTGTGCTTTCGGTTTCGGTTGCTGCTGATTTCTCTCTCTCCCTACATTGTACCCTTCCAGATATGGTACACAAGCAATGGGGGTACCGGGACAATTTTTCTTCTTAAAAGGAATTAAAGATAGGTAAGTTTTTTGAACTCCCCCCCCCCCCCAAAAAAAAAAAAATAATAAAAATAAAAATAAATAAATACATAAATAACCAAGATGGCTTCGTTTCTTTTTAATACATACTTTTTCTTAGATGTGTAGATTGTTTAATTTCATTATCATTTTTTTTTTTACCCATGTAGATCTAACTCATAATTAGATCCCTGTCGCGTTGATTTTTTTTTTCCCATCAGGAACGCTCTCCTACTCTCATATTATCAACAGACAGAATCAAGAATAGCGCAAGAAAGATGACACAAAAAACATTTAAAGTGAGAGAAAATATTGTTCTCTGTCTTTGTTATTGTGTGTCCCTGGTCATATTATTATTGTTGTTGTTGGGTTTTTTTTTGTTCTCTTTTTGCTGCTATTGTTGTGACTGCTTGTTCTTATTGATTTTTGTTGTTGTTGATTTTCTTTGATGTTGTTGTTGCTGTTCGTTGTCGTTGTAGTTTTTGCTTTTTGTTGTTGAAGTTTGTTATTGTTGCTGTTCTTGCTGTTGTTAATTTTGATTTTTTTTTTTTTTTCAGTTGTTGCTCATTATTGTTTTCCATGTCTCTTTGTTTTTTTTTATTTGCAGTTGTTATTGTTTGTTATTGTATGTCGTTCCGTTTGGTCTTGTTGTTATTCTTTGTTGTTGCTATTGCTATTTTTTTTTTTTTTGTTATTTCGTTGCAGCTCTTTTTCTCAATGTTGTTATTGTTGTTTTGTTTTTGTTGCTGCGAACTGTTGTATTTATTTTATTTCGGCGGGGGAGGGGGATAGTTGTTTTTTTTGTTTTGTTTTGTTTTTTTGTTTGTTGTTGATGTTTGTTGTCATTTTTCTTCTTTGCTTTTGTTGTTTTTCAAGTTGCTGCTGTTAAATGCTGTTGTTATTCCTATTCTTTGCTGTTATTTTTGCTGTTGTTTCTTTTTGCAGTTTTTGCTGTTGTTGTTGTTGTTGCGGTTGTTTATTGTTTTTGTTTGTTGCGGTTGTTTATTCTTTTTGTTTGTTGCTTGTGGTGATTTTTTTTTGTTGTTATTGTTTGTTGCTTGTGATGATTTTTAGTTTGTTGTTTTTGTTTAATGCTTTTGAGTGTCTGTTTGTTGTTATTGTCTGTTGTTTTGCGTGTGTGTGTGTTTGATGTTGTCGATTGCTGTTGTATGTTATTGTTGTTTTTGTTGTAGTTGTAGTTCATTGTTGTGGTGCGTTTGATGTTGTTAATTGTTGTTGTTTTTATTGTTTGCAGTTGTTGGTTTTTGCTGTTTTTGTTGTTGTTATGTGTTGTTTGTTTGTTTGTTTTTTGTGGCTTATGGTCATTTTTGTTGTATTTTGTTTATTGTTATTCTTTACCTTTAGTGCGTGTGTTTTTTGTTCGTGTGTGTGTGCGTGTGAATGTTGTTATTATTTGTTGTTCGTGTGCATGTGTGCATGTGAATGTTGTTATTGTTTGTTTTTCGTGTGTATGTGTGTGTTTGTTGTTATTGTTTGTTTTTCGTGTGTGTGCGTATGTTTGTTGTTATTGTTTGTTTTTCGTGTGTGTGCGTGTGTCTGTTGTTATTGTTTTGTTTTTCGTGTCTGTGTGCGCGTGTGTTTGTTGTTATTCTTTGTTTTTCGTGTGTGTGTGTGTGTGTGCGTGTGTTTGTTGTTATTGTTTGTTTTTCGTGTGTGTGTGCGTATGTTTGTTGTTATTGTTTGTTTTTCGTGTGTGTGTGTGCGTGTGTTTGTTGTTATTGTTTGTTTTTCATGTGTGTGTCTTTTTTGTTGTTGTTGGTGTTATTCACGTTTCTTGTCTTTGTTGCATACGTTTGTTGATTTTGTTTGTCGTTTGATGTTATTGTTTGCTTACACTGTTATCGTTCATATTGTTGTTCTTGTTGCTCTTGTTGCTGTTACTGTCGTTGCTCTTATTGTTATAATTGTTTCGATGGAGGTGTTGGTGATGTTGTCATTGTTGATGCTGGAGGTGGTGGTGTTGTTGTTATTGTTGGTGGTTGACGTGCTGATGACGTTGTTATTTCGGGGTTTTTTTGTCCTTGTGGGAATAGTGGTGGTGGAGATGGTATTGTATTTGTTCTTGCCTTTGTAGTTGTTGGTGCTGATGGTTGTTGTTGATGTTGTTTGTTATTTTTTTATCATTTTCTTTTGTTGTTTTTGAAGTTGTTGTTTTTAGCTTTTTTGCTGCTGCTGTTGCGGCTGTTTGTTTTTATTGTTTGTTGCATGTGGCCATTTTTGTGGTTTTTGTTTGTTGTTATTGTTTGTTATTTGTGTATGTACGTTGTTGTTTTTGTTTATTGTTTTTGTGTGTCTGTTTGTTGTTGTCGTTTGTTTTTTGTACGGTATTGTTGAAGATTTTGCTTGTTGTTTGATGTTACTGTTTGCTAATTTTGTTCATGGTTATTCTTTGTTGTTTTGTTGCTGTTAGTGTTATTGTTCTTATTGTTGTTCTAGTTGCTCTTGTTGTTGATGTTGTTGCTGTAACTGTTGTTGTTGTTATTGGTGTTATTGTTATAATTGTTTCGATAAAGGTGGTGTTGGTGTTTTCATTTTTGGTACTGGAGGTAGTGGTGTTGTTGTTATTGTTCGCGATGGAGGTACTGGTGGGGTTTTATTGTTAATCATGGAGGTCGTGTTGTTGTTCTTTTGGTTGTTACTGTTCTTGTGGTAATAGTGACGGGGGTCGGTTTTGTTGGTCTTTTGTTGTTGGTGGAGAAGTTGTTCTTGGTCCGGTGTTGTTCTTAGTCATAGTGTTGTTGTTGGTGGCGGTGTTGTTCTTGGTCATAGTGTTGTTGTTGGTGGCGGTGTTGTTCTTGGTCATAGTGTTGTTGTTGGTGGCGGTGTTGTTCTTAGTCATAGTGTTGTTGTTGGTGACTGTGTTTTTGTTCTGGCGTTGTTGTCGGTCACGTTGTTCGTCGTCCGTGTTGTTGTTGGTGGCACTGTTATTGCTGACAGTGCCGTTTGGTCTGTTGTTGTTGTTGGTTTATTCTAGCGTTGTTCTTGGTGGCGGTGTTATTGATGGTTTCGCTTTTCGTGGTCTCCATTTGCTGTTGGTGGCGTCGGTGTTGTTGGTGGCGGTGCTGCTATTTGTGACAGTGTTGTTGGTAACGGTGGCATTTTTCTGGAGCTGTTGATTATGACGGTGAACAAGGTGCGGTGTTGTTCTTGGTGGCGGTGTTGTTTGTTCATTGCAGCATTGTTTATTGTGTCGGTTTCGTTCCTCTCATGTTGTTGCCGGTGACGGCTTTCGTGGTGGGGTGTAGCTAATTACGTTGGTGTTGTTGGAGTTGTTGTTGATGATCATGTCAACTTTGTTGGTGTGGCGTTTTATTTTTTCTTTTTGTTTTTTTGTTTGTTTTTTTTTTTACGGTGTTCTTGGTCATATGCCTTTGTTGGTGGCTGTGCTGCTGTTGTTGTTGTTGTTGATCTTCGTATTGGGTTTGGCATTTTTGATTTTTCGATTTTGTTTGTTAGGTGGTGTCGTTGGTGACGGTGGTCTTGTTGCAGTGTTATTCTGTGTGGCAGTGTTGTTGGTGGCGGCGTTGTTGATTGTTTAGATTTTCTTGGATTGTCGTTCATGTTGGTAACGGTGTTGTTGTGCTTGTGTTGTAGCTGGTGTTGATTATGTTGGTGGCCGTTTTGTTGATGTTGTGGGTTTTCTTAGTATGGTGTTGTACGTGTCGTCATTGCTGTTGGTAGTGTTGTTCTTGATGGTGCTGGTTTTGTTTGGTGATGCTTTTGAGAACTGTGTTCCTGGTACGATGTTGCCATTGGTGGCGTTTTCGTATAGTTGATGGTGTCGGTTCTATTAGCTCGGTCTCGTTGCTGGAGGTGCTGTAATTGATGGTGTCGGCTTTGTTGGTCTGGTGTTGTTGCTGGTGACGGTGTTTCTCTTGTGGTCTTTTCCTTGATTGTGGCGTTGTTGTTGGCGGTGTAGTTGATTGTGTCTGCTTTCTTAATTCGATGTTGTTGTTGGAGGCACGTTGTTGTTGCTCACGACGTTGTTGATGGTGTCAGTTTTATTGACCTGGTGTTGTTGAGTGACTGCGTTCTTTGTGGCGGCGTTGTTTTTGGTAAACGTGTTCTTGGTTCGTTAATCTTGTTGGTGGCGCTGGTGTTGATCTTGACTGCATTGTCGATGGCTTCCTTTTTGTTGGTCTGATTGTGTTATTGGTAACGGTGTCGTTCGTCAGGTTATTGGCGATGGTGTTCTTAGTACAGTCTCCTCCTTGGTTGCGGTTTTATTAAAAATTTATTATGTCGTTTTTTTTGTGAGGGCCATGCTGTTCTGTAGTGGCGGTGTTGTTGTTCTGATGTTGTAGTTGGTGACAGTGTTCGTGGTATGGTGATGGTTACGGTGCTGTCGATGGTTTGTATGGTATTGTTGAAAGTGACTGTTTTCTTTGGTCTGGTGTTCTTGTTGGTGGTGCTGATTTTTTAGGTGACAAGTCTGTTGCTCTTCTTCGTGGTGTTGATGCTGTTGTTGGTGGTGCTTTTGTTGTTAAAGTTGGTCTTAGTCCGGTGTTGTTCTTGGTGGCGGTGTTGTTTATGATGGTTATGTTGCTGTTGGTGCCGGTGTTGTTTGTGAATGCGTTGTTATTGTTGTTCTTGTTATTGATGTTTCAGTTGTTGGTGAGAGTGTTTATTTTTAGTTGTGCTTGGCAATGGTGTTGTTGCTCCTAACAGCATTTTCTTTTTTGTTTTTTGGTGGCAGTGTTGTTGTTGCTCGGGTGTTGTTGTTGGTGGTGGTGTTTAGGATTTTCTTCTTTTGGTTTTGTTGTTGCTTGAGATGGTGTTTTTTGCTGGTGACGGTGGTTTCGGTCTGAGGTTGTTGATGGTGGCTGTGTTCATAGTACGGTGCATTTCTTGTTGGCGGCGTTGTTGTTGGTCTTGTTTTCTTACTGGTGACTGTGCTCTAAGTCCGTTGTTGTTTTGATGTCAGTTTTGTTGTTGATAGGGTGTTGTTATTTGTGGTGTTATGAAAGTGGCGATGTTTTTGTTTGTGAAGTTGTTGTTGTTGTCGTTGCTGTTGAGGAATTTGTTTGGCCGGTTTTGTTTTGTTTTTTGTTTCGTGACGTTTTTTTGATGACGTTTCTTTTGTTGTGTGTGACTGTGTTCTTGGTCCGGTGTTTTTCTTGTTGGTGGTGTTGTTGCTGGTGTCGGTGGCCGTATTGTTGGTTGTGCTGGGTTGCTGGTCTGGTTTTTTACCTTTGGACGGTATTGTTGCTGGTGAAGTTGTTTTTGGTCTGGCGTTGTTGTTGCTCACGGCGATTTTGTGTTTTTCTTAGTGGTGGTGTTGTTGTTTGTGAAGATTTTCTTGTTTCTGGGGTTATTGTTGCCCTGTGACTGCTGTTGGTCTGGTGTTGCTCTTGGTAACTGTGTTGTTAGTTTGCTACTGTTTTGTTGGTCCGGTGTATTGCTGGTGATGGTGTTTGTAGGTCTGGTGTCGTTTTTGATGACGGTGTCTTTGGTGCGTTGTGTTTGTTGGTGAAGTTGTTGTTTTTGATGGAGGTTTTCTTGGTCAGGTGTTGTTGTTGGTGACGTTATTTCCAATTGTGTTTTCTTTGGGCCTGTTGTTTTTTATTGCTTTTGGTAACGGTTTTTGTTGCAGTTGTTGGTTTTTTGGCGTTGTGTTGCTCTTGGTGGGGCGGGAAGGGTGGTTAGGTGTTTTGATTGATGTGGTGTTATTTAGGGTGCTGTTACTCGTGTGTTGTAGCTGGTAACGGTGTTGTTGGCAAGATGTTGTAGTTTGTGATGTAACATTTGGTCTCGTGTTGCAGGGGTTCTCGGTCCGGAGGTGTCGCTGGTGAAAGTGATGCTGGTGAAAGTGTTACTGGTGACGGTGTAGTTGGTGGTTACACTGTTGTTGCTGATGACGGCTTGGTTGTTCCTTACGGTATTGTTTGCCCGGTGTTGATGATGGCATTTTTCTTTGTGTATGTGTGTGTATGTTCTGCTTGTGTTTGTTTGTTTTTTGTTTTTTTGTTTTTTGCTGCTGACGGAATTGTCGGTCCAGTTTTGTTGTTGCTGACTGTGTTGCTGATTGTGTTGTTGACTATTTTGCTCTTAGTTAAACAGCCGTTGCTGGTGGCGGTGTCGTTGGTTCGGTGTAGTTGTTAGTTTAAGCTTGGTTAGGTTTTTTGTGTATTGCCATGTTCTTCGCGTCAGTTTTCTTAGCCTGTTGTTGTTCTTGGTGGCGAAGCTGTTGTTGGTGGCGGTGTGGAAGATGGGGTTGGCTTTTTTTTTTTTTTTTTTTTTTTGTTTGGTGTTGTTGTCGATTTACGATTTCTGCCGTTTGTTCTTGGTTGCTTTTGGTCTGAAGACCCAGCTGTCTGTTGTTTGTTTGGTTTTAATCATTTTAGCAGTCTTGTTGATGGTGTCTTTTTCCTTAGCCCGGTTTTGTTCTTTGTGGCGATATTGTTGGCGGGGAGGTGTTGTTGATGATATATAATTTGCTGTTTGTTTGTTTTTTGTTTTGTTTTGTTTTGTTTTGTTTTGTTTTTGTTGTTTTTTTTGTTTTTTTGTGTGTGTTTTTTTGGGGGGAGGGGGGGGGGTGGGTTTTTTTTTTGTCTGAGGCTGTTTCTAGTGGCGGTGTTGTTGTTTTTTGGCGGAGGTGGCGGCGGTGTTGCATATGAAGGTGTTTTATTATATGTGAGAATTGTGTTGGTTGAAGCGTTCACTTTATTTGTGGTTGTTGGTTATGGCAATGTTGCTAGTGACAGTGTTGTTGGTGTCGTTGTTGGTCTGGTTTTGGGAATGTTATTCTTGATGTCGGTGTTCTTTTTTGTCTGTTATTGTTGTTTGTGACGGTGTTCATGTTGGTGTGGTGTTATTGCTGGCGACGTTGTCGTTGGTATGGCGTTCTGGTTGATGATGGGGTTCTTAGTCCGGTATTTTTCGTTGTGGCGGTGTTGTTTTAGGTGGCGGTGTTGTTGTTGGTGATGGTGCTGTTGGTCTGGTGTTATTGGTGACGGTTGTCTTAGTCCGGTTTTGTTCGTTGTGGAAGTTTTGTTGCTGGCAGCGGTGTTGGTGATGGTGACTGTGTTCTTGGTGTCAGTGTTGTTGCTGGTTACGGTGTTGTTGGTGAGGGCGTGGGTGTTTTATTTGCCAGTATTGTTGATGGTGTCGGGTTTTTTATCTGTTATTGTTTGTGACAATGCTCTTCGGCCGGCGTTGTTCTTGGTGATGATGTTCTTGGTCCGGTGTTGTTCTAGGTGACTATGTTGTTGATGGTGTCGGAGTAAGGTTTTTTTGTTTGTTTGTTTGTTTGTTTTTTTGTTGTTTTTTTGTTTTTTGTGGGTTTGTTTTGTTTTTTTTTTGGGGGGGGGGGTCTTGAGTTGTTGCTGGTGACTGCTCTTGGTGGTGGCGGTGTTGTTGTTGGTCATGGTGTTGTTGGTCTCGTGTTGTTTAAGGTGACGGTGTCATTGGTGTCTTGTTGGTCACGTTGGTTCTTGTTTTGATCTTGGGACGGTATGGCTGCTGGTTGGATGTTGATGTTGGTGACGAGGTCTTAGTCTGTTGTTTTTGGTGGTGGTTTTGCTGTTTTTAGTGGTGTTTTGTTTTGTTTTGTTTTGTTTTGAGTTTTTTGGTGGCTTTTGTGTTGTGGTGATTGCTTTGTTGCTAGTCTTTTGTTGTTTTTGGTGACGGTGGTCTTAGTCCGTTTGTTCTTGATTGCGGTGTTGTTGATGATGTCGGTTTTGTTGATGATGTCGGTTTTGTTGATGATGTCGGTTTTGATAGCCCTATGTTGTTTATGGTGACGATGTTCATGATGGCGTTGTTGTTAATTGGTGCCATTTTTGTTGGTTTGTCGTTGTTATTGGTGACTGTGTTCTTACTGGCGGTGCTGTTCTTGGTGGCGGTGTTGTTGGTAGCGGATTAGTTATTTCTAAATGTGTTTTTATTGTTATTCAGGATGTTGTTGGTGTGGTATTGTTGTGCATGTGTTCTGTTGGTGGCGGTGTATATTTCTAAGTTGTTGGTGTTGACGGTGTTGGTGCTGGGGGCGGTGTTCCTGGTATTGCGTTTTTGGCACGAGATTTGTTGGTGGTGTTATTGTTGATTTTGTCGGTTTTGTTGGCCTCTTATTGTTAATGACGGTCCCGCGTTGTTGGTGGTGATGGTGTTCCTGATACGGTTTTGTTCTTGGTCTGGGTTTTTTTTTCATTTTTGTTTTGTTTTGTTTTTGTTGGTTGTGGTCACACTTGTCTTGTGCTGTAAATGGCGACGGTGTTGTTGTTAATCTGTTGTTTTTCTTGGTGAAGATACTGTTGGTTGGGTGTTGTTGTTGATGACGGTGTCAGTGGTGACGGTGTTGTTGTTGACAGAGTTCTCTTTGTTTTTGGTGACGGTGTTGTTTTTCTTATGTTTTTGTCGTTGTTTTTGTTGGTGTGGTGTTGTTGTAGCTGGTGGTGGTGGTGACGTTTTTTTTGTTATTGGTCTGCTGTTGTTGGTGACGGTGCTCTTAGTCCGGTGTTGTTCTTGCTTGTGTGTTGTTGGTGGTGTCGGTTTTGTTAGCCAGCTGTTTGTCTTGATGGTGATGTTGTTGGTGACTGTGTTGTTCGGGGGTTGTTCTTAGTGCTGGTGTAGTTGCTGCTGTCGAGTTTGTTAGCCCGATTTACTTCTTAGTGGCGGTGTTGTTTTTGTTGGCGATATTCTTGTTGTTGGTAATATTATCGTTTTTGGTAGTGTTGTTCCTGGTGACGATATCGTTGGTCTCAGGTTGTTGTTTGTGGCTTTGTGGGTTTTTTTTTTCTGATATATGTTGTTGGTGACTGTGTTGTTGGTCCGTTGTTGTTGATGACGGGGTTTTTAGTTCGGTGCTGTTGTTTTTTTTATGACGGTGTTGTTGTTGGTGACGGTATTGCTGGTCTGGTGTTTTTGATTGTGACGGTGTTTCGGCCCCGCGTTGTTGTTGGTTGGTGGTATTGTTGATTATGTCAGTATTTTTGTCTAGTATTTTTGATGGCGAGTTTTTCTTGTTGGCGGTGTAGTTATTGATGACGGTTTTGCTGTTGGTATGATTTTGTTGTTGGTGACTGTGTTCTTTGTTCGGCGTTGTTGTTGGTGGCTGTATTGATGATATTAAGATGTTATTGTTTTTGTTGTAGAGGATTTTTTTAAAATTTTGCGATGACTTTGTTGGTGACGGTGTTTTTGTTGTTCACGTTATTGTAGGCAAATGGATGCTGTTGTTGGTGGTGACCTTTTTGTCATTTTGGTGTTGTGGTTCATGAAAATGCTGTTGATGGTTCAGTTGTCGTTGCTGACGGTGTTGTTGGCTAGGTATTGTTGCTGGTGATGTTGGTGTTGCTGGTGACGGTGTTGTTGGTCTGGTGTTGTTGTTGGCGACGCTGTTATTGCTGGTGACGGTGTTGTTGGTGTGGTTGGTTTTTTTGCTGGCGTTGGTGTAGTTGAAAGCGGTGTTGTTGATGATGTCAGTTTTGCTGGTCGTGTGTTATTGCTGTTGACGGTGGTCTTGGTCGGTGTTACTCCTTGTGGCGGTGTCGTTTTTGGTGGCGGTGTTGTTCTTGGTGGCTTTGTAGTTTTTGGTGTTGTTTAGGTTTTCATGTTTAGTCCGTGTTGTTTAGGTTCTCTTTGTTTGGTGTTGTTCTTGGTGACAGTGATGTTGTGCTGGTGTTATAGCTGGCGTTGGTGTTTACTGTGGTGTTATTGTTGATGGTGTGGGTCTTCTTAGTCTGCTGTTGTTGTAGGTGTCGTTGGTGTTGTTGATAGTGTTCTTGACGGTTCTTGTTTGTCTGGAGATGATTTTGAGAACGATGTTTCTGGTGCGATGTTGTTCTTGGTGGGGGTGTCGTTGTTGATTATGGAGTCGCTTCTGCTAGTTCAGTGTTGTTGCTGGAGGCGGTTTGATTGATGGTGTCGGTTTCGTTGGTCTGGTTTGTTGCTGGTGACGGTGTTTCTCACGCAGTTTTTTTCTTGGTGGCGGTGTTGCTGTTGGTCGCATTGGTTGTGTTCATGGCGTTATTGTTGATAGTGACGGTGTTGTTGGTGTGGCTGTGTTGTTGGGGACGGTTTTGTTGGTGACGGTTTTGTTGGTGTGGCTATGTTGTTGGTGACGGTGACCATTTTGCCTTGTTTTTCTTGGTTACTGTGTTGTTGGTGTTGTCTGTTTTCTTAATTCGGGTTTGCTGTTGGATGGGATGTTTTTGTTGCTCGCGGTGTTGTTGGTGTTGTCTGTTTTCTTAATTCGGGTTTGTTGTTGGATGGGATGTTTTTGTTGCTCGCGGTGTTGTTGGTGTTGTCTGTTTTCTTAATTCGGGTTTGCTGTTGGATGGGATGTTTTTGTTGCTCGCGGTGTTGTTAATGTTGTCTGTTTTCTTAATTCGGGTTTGCTGTTGGATGGGATGTTTTTGTTGCTCGCGGTGTTGTTGATGTTGTCTGTTTTCTTAATTCGGGTTTGCTGTTGGATGGGATGTTTTTGTTGCTCGCGGCGTTGTTGATGTTGTCTGTTTTCTTAATTCGGGTTTGCTGTTGGATGGGATGTTTTTGTTGCTCGCGGTGTTGTTGATGTCTGTTTTCTTCATTCGGGTTTGCTGTTGGATGGGATGTTTTTGTTGCTC
>JBCHJU010463186.1:0-12698 GCA_039654505.1 Plocamopherus imperialis
CGGGACCTGGAAAAACGTACTTTATAGCCGAGTGTACGTTCTATCCCGGGTACGTTATACCGAAGTTCCACTGTACTTACTGGGTCTTAAAACTTAGAAGTAGAACAGAAATGAGATGTAAAGTGGGGTTAAGTTGGGCTTGTTGATTGAAAGGACTCAAAAGGTAGTAGACTTCCTTTTTTATTTTTGTTTTTTTCTTAACTAATGTGAATCTCATTAATATCAAATTATTATAGGTCCTTTATGAGTGAATATGTTGTGATATTTTATAAAGACTTGTTTTGCGCATTCTAAATTCTAGAAACAAACATATTCATATCTCATATACAGTACAAATGACTCTCCCCAGCATGGTTAAAAGATGAATGTGATTGGAATTTGTCATCTTTAATATTCTGGTTTAACTTCCTAGACTTCTATTTTGCTTGTTGAATAGGCCTATAAAGATGTGCATACACAAGAAATAAGAACCCTTTCATTACATGGAATAATAAGTTGGATATTGTTTAATTAAAAGAGTGTTTTCAAAGACTGGTTTTCAAATCCAGATTTTAACCCTATTTATAATTACTTTGTATATGAAACTGAAACTATTATTGTATTTCAGATTTTTTTTTCAATAATAGTAAAATAAAGTCAGTGACGGATGCCTACCACTGTAAAAGAAAAAGGCATGTAAGTGTCCAACATACATGTATATACGTATAAATATTCATCCAGTCAAACAATCATCATGTTGTTGAGAATTTCAATATCAAATACAGAGGGATAATAATCTAGATAAGAGCATTCTATTTCACAGGTCCATTTTGTGTCAGAAATTTGAGAATGTAAAAGAAAATTAAGTGTAAATAATGAGTTTGTGCATCAAAGATATCAAAAGTATTATAATTATGATAATATTATTATAAATTCGATGTGTACAGGTATAATAATAAAACTTTTTATTCATATTCATGGATTTTGAAAACATGTGATCTATGTAAATGCCCAGACTGTACATTCCATGACATTGATGATTTATTTAACTAACTAAATATATTAAAGTTTCCTAACAGTTAGTAATGACATACTTGTACTCTACTTTGGAGGTAAAATTCTCATTACCGCAAGCAAGCATCTGTACATGTCTAAACTTATTCCATTGTGTAAGCATTATATCATACCAACAGATACTGTGAAGATTTCTTGTTTCTTTCATTTTCTTTTTTTTTTTTCTTTTTTAATTCTTACTGTCAATTAATCTTTGCTTTTTCTTCCGGTGCAAAATATACTTACTGAAACAAAAACTGGGATACAATCACAATACATCAATTTTTTCATTTTTTTTTTCTTTCATGTTGTATGTGTTATTTAATCTATTATACCATACATCCTTAGATTTCCAAGAAGTTTAATATAATATCATTTACAAAGTAGTTAGCATGCCCTTTTCTTGAATTCTAACCATAGCATGAGAGTGAGTGATTTCTAAAAGCACCAGGTGTTTAATTATTGAGTGAGTCCCCTCCTGGCAGAGAGATAAGACTAGACTACCCTATTTAAGAAAAAGGTGGAAGTGAAATCTAAATGCAAATTCAACTAATAAAAAAAACCCGAACCCTATATAGAATAACAAATGTAAATATCTAAAACAAAAAGTAACTTTATAAAATAAAGGAAAATAAGCACCAGAACAAAGGTAAAAGAAACAAAAAACAACGAAAGAACAACAACAACAAGATGTTCCCTAGCTGGGATTCGAACAGATGTTCCCTTTTGACAATCAGGCACAACCACCATTAAACCACCAGCAGTGATTGATAGGCAATAGCCTTTGAATTGATGTTGTGGATTCCAGATAAAGCATGTGGACATTCTAGATCTAGATGTAAATGTAGATTTGAAATTTTCACTTGTGAATACACAAGATATGTATATTATTTGTCTTTAGATATTGCTCAAAATAAGCTTTTCATTTCATTATTCCCCAACAACTATCAAAAACATTTTAAAATTATAAAAAGAAAGCACTCAAAGAGCGTAAACAAGAAAACACCACTTTCAAATGTACAGGTAAGTCTCTTTCAACTGTTTGAGTCAAAGCAGTGTATGCTGTGAAAACTCTGTTCAGTAATTTTATCACATTTACTACATAATTTCATTTACTGTTATTGTTGGCTTAATCTTGTATAATTGGAAGTATGAATATGTACACAGTATTCTTGATTTGTTTACCTCAGACTTGTTTATTTTAATCAGGTTAATCCTTATGTAATTCAGCTTCACAATGCACTATAATTCTGTTAAAATTCATATTTTATACATAATTTAACTCAGATTGATGAGACTGATTAGATGTATCTTGATACTATCATGCATACCATATATATATATATATTTATTTCTTTTTTACAATCTCTAAAACTCTTAATAAAAATGCAAAACTATATCTTTGCAGTTGTTTTCTCTTTTACTCAAAAAAAAAAAAAAAAAAAATGAGGACCTTGTGATTTTAGAATGATAAGGAAGTAAGTCATTAATAGAATAAATAATATTCTATTGACCAACAGCTAATCTTTGTCCTGACAAATGTCATTAAAAGAAAAATTGCATCTTATGACACAAGCAACATTCCAGTACAAAAGAAGTCAACCCTGTGGTAGAGATGCAATTGTGTAAAATGATGAAATAAAAATCCTCCCACACAGCATAGACAACATTTATCAAACTACCCAAATAGCTATCAGTCAAATGGCCCACTTTTTCCATTTCCATAGAAGTGAGTCATGATAAAGTCTCTAGATATAATACAGTGCATACTTGATATATCAACATACAAGTTTCCAGACACTCAATGTCGATATAAAAGAAAGTCGATATATTAATATAAGAAACCTATTTAAATGAGTATGACACCATTCAAAATTGGACTGCATGAGGCTTCCTATCAGTTTCACACATCCTACCCCCTACTCCATTATACACTAGCACAATGAAATAAACCTGACACATTAGATATTGTACACTAGGCCCACACTGCCCCTCTTGTTGGCCCCATGGCACGTCGCAAACAAAGAGCAAAGTGTGTAATGGTAGAATCTTAATTTTTAACCCGTAGTTTTAATAGTAGGGGCTTGTTTGCTTATTCAATCGGATAATCGGCATGTCGATATATATGAGAAATCTTATTGCGACCATGTCGATAAAGGAGATAACATTTAATTAGCATAAAGAAGAAAAAATAATGGACTTAAAGATGTATGTCGATAAAACAGAAATGCCGAAAGAAGAGATATCTATATAAGTGGTGAGCACTGTACATCTTAAAAATGTCCCGATTTATGGCATACAACTTTCAGATATTATTTTCTATGCAAGGTTAAACAGAAAACAGTTACCTTAACAGGAAGAAAATTTAATTTCTAAAGCTTGAGAGTCTGATTTACTTGCAGAATTTCACACCCACATACATTATTAACATGAGAGAGAAGAGAGAAAAAGATGTCTGTTACCTAAAAACTAAACCAGAAAAAGACAAAAGTAGGGTTCCAAGCATTAAATTTTATTGAAAATTTAATTAGACGCAATATGACACTTCTTTTTTTTTTTCTAAATTACATGCAATTTTAAAAATGGCAGTATATGAGAGGTATTGGTATGAATCATGAGTAGAAAATGTATAATAATTCTTTTTCTTTTCAACCTGATCATATCAAAATGTGATTTGACTCAACTTCAAACTCAACCCTCAACATTAACATTCACACTGATTTACAGCCATGGGCAGAGAACAAGCTGGTGAGTGCAAGACTTGTCTTATCCCTTTCATCTGCATTCCACACCATAGTAATAAGCATAATTTGGAAAGAACTTTTCTTCTTAACTGCTGATGTAAAAGAGCACTCAGAGGAGGACTGTGTCAAAAGGCTTTATATGCTGAAACACACTAAAATAAGCTCTATTGAATAGACTCCCCCCTGTAGTAAAAGGCTTTATATGATGAAACACCCAAAAATAAACTCTGTCAAGAAGACTCCCTGTGTCAAAAGGCTTTATATGGTGAAACTCCCAATAACAAAATCTCCTGAATAGACTCCAATGGATATTGTTCCTGGGAAGGACTTTTTGACCTACAAAATTTTAGGGAAAAAAGATGGATTTTAATTTCATTCAACACAGCAGCCAAAAAGTTGTGAAAATACACAATAACATTTTTATGAAAAAGTAGACAAAGCTAAAAATCAATGTGAGTCATGAATAATAATGGGTGACTGAAGCGACACTGAACAGCAGAGAAATCAGTTGATTACAAGGAGGGGAAATGAGACATCTCCGAAGAGTAATGGGAAAAACAAAAAGAGAATCAAGAATACCACTATTACTTCTTTTAGAGACAGAACGAAAATATAGAAACACCAGCTTAGATGGTTTGGCCATGTTAAAAGAGTGGGCAATTAAAAAAAAAAAAAGACTAGCTAAGTCAAGTTTGCAATGCAAAGGCTATGGAAAAAAGACCGAAAGGCAAGCCATGCAGAAAATTGGAAGACATAACAGAAGCACAAAGGGAAGAGAAACCTATCATTGACTGGAGAAAAAAGGAAATGCCAATGCAAGGATATGGGAAAATGGAGGGAATTAAACCAAACACTGAAAAGTATGATAGGACAGGCTGAAGAAAGAATGAAAGTATTGAAAGGCATAAACACAAATGACGAAGACAAAAGACATGACAACGACATAAGAGCTATAAGCTTAGGTAGAAATTTTAATACATGTATATGAGTCAAAAATTCATTTGTTGTTCACTTATTCTGATGTTTTTTGTACTCATATACCACGGACGAGCAATTTTACACATATTGTTCTACATAGTGATATTATAACTGAATATAACAGAAAATAATGAATAAAGACCAGTTATTCAACTTTGGGATCAATCTGAATTTGAGCACTACTTGTATCCTCTCTATCAGTACTATCACAGGAATATTTTATTTCACTTTCAGTCACTCACTTCTATTATTTCAGAAATTCCATCAATTACACCCCCCTGCTCATTATTCCCATCCTCTTGCATGAGTTTGCCATTTTCACCACTTGTCTTTGAATCCTGGTTCAATTCACAACTTTCTTTAGATACTCCATCGTGTATTTCCTTTTCAGAAGTTTCGGGTGTCAAAGGTCCTTTAGTTAGTTCTTGCAAATTGTATTTCCTAAGACGAATAAAGTCTGGAGCGACACCAATACAACAAACAGTTTGCACAATTTCTATCAAAACAGCTAGAGAATAGTCTGCCCAAGTAAACTTCACATTAGAGTTCATGTTTTTTACAATCTTGATTAAAGAAGAAACAACTCCTTCACGTCCACATGAGGTGCCACTGTTGTTCCTTGATTTGAAAATGACAGTATAACTTTCTGGGACGTTTTTTGCACTTGATGAGAATACAGGGAGGAGAACTTCTGATGCTAATTTCTCAATGTCACATGTGTTGGCTTTACACGTGCCAATGATTGGGAGAATTCGTGCAGCATACCTAGCTCGTCTCAGTTTCTTCTCAGCAATGTCTTCCATAATATAATTTACAATCTCAACAGGATTTTTCAATGACGTACGAATGAAAACACAATTTTTGGCCTTTGTCATTACATTTTGAAACCTTTTCTCTGAAGGAGCAATACTTTTCATTTCATCAACTTCCTTCTTGAGGGCCTTTTCAATGTCGTCATCCTCATCTGAGTTCTCTTCAGATGACCTGTAATCATCTTCAGCTTGATCAGCTGGTTTTGCCTCAGAGGATGGCTTGAGAAAAATAGAAAGAAGAGAAAAAGAGAAAGGATGAGAAAATACTTTAAGTCCACAATAATGTGGGTACAGTGGAGTCCACTTAAGATAAACACTGCTTAAGATAAAATTTTGGATAATATAAACTCGTTCATTGGACCCAATTTTTTCTCTCTTTGGCATAACTGACAAAAGTATGGTGAATGTAAACTATAATAAACGCCCTTGACCTGCGGTTTGCTTAAGATAAACTCTTGACTTACTTATGCCTCTGAGTTCCATGGGGAACATAGGGCAGCAACCACACTCCTCCAATCGACTCGGTTTTATGAAATCTTGCACATTTTGGGCCTTGGCTTCCTCATCGGTGCTCCTACGCCATGTTTGTTTCCGTTTTCCCACCCTTCTCCTGCTCTGTGGGTTCCAGTTAAGAGGCTGTCTGGTGACATTTTCTGGGGACTTTCGCAGTGAGTGACCAATCCATCCCCACTTTCTTTTTCTGATTTCTTCTTCCACTGAGGCTTGTCGTTTCCCAGAGTTCTTCGTTGGAGATGGTGTTAGGCCACCTGATGCCCATGATTCATCGGAGGCATCTGTTACAAAGGATCTCCTGTGTGTTTGTCCTTGTTGTTCGCCATGTCTCTGACCCAGAGAACAGGACTATGTTCATGAAGATAAACGCCACAGCTACAAAAATCTACTGTGGGCATACAACGTAACGTGGTTGTCCACTCCATGCTCTGCGATAGGATCCAAACTGTATATTGTAGTTGTAGCTGTAGGCCTATTGTAGATTTTTGTACTGTGTTATGACCACTGAAGACACAAAGCCTACATCCCAGCTGAAGGCTACGTAAGATGTGTGTGTGTGTGTGTGCATGTGTGTTTGTGTGATTTTCAGCTTTAACTTTCATTGAAATGGTTAAGATAAACCTCGCTTAAGATAAACTGCTTGATCGGTCCCCGTGCAGACTCCACTGTATATAACAGGTGCGCTAAATAGGCTCAAGAAATAAATCTGTTTTATTTTATAGCTCTAATTTTTGCTTAATTTCAAAATACATCTTAAGGCAGTATAATCCAGTCTTAAGCTAGGACTTAGGGAGGGAGATGACTTAAGTGTTTTTATGACCAAAGTGTACTTCAGAATTTGTGTCACATACAGAGTACTGCATTGGTTATCAATCAAGGTGATCATCTAATCACATCTTCCTTGGTTGTCTAGAGTAATTTTTAATCCATCGCCGTCTTGCTAGGCCTGTCACAGTATCACCTAAGCCCCGCTAGCCAGCAACATTTCAGGGTAACCCAGGTTGGCCTTCACAGCTAGAGTAACACCCCAGTGTCATAAAGCCACACTGTACTTCACTCAAACCTAGCAATCCCCTAATTTGTCTGGAACAATATAGTACCTTCTCGAATCCTGGAGGATCATACAGAGGAGAAGCCATTTAACAAGCGCATCACTCTAGCATACTGACAAGATTTTCAACTGCCTATCGTCAGGTACTCTTTTAATACCCAAGTGAGGTAAGAAAATGTGTGTAAGGAGATTTTTTCCAGGAATTCAATATCATGCTTGTTACTAGGATTAGAACCTCAGACCTCTCGGTCTTCAGCTCAAGTGCCTACCTCTTTACCATGACGCCAGTGCTGTGAAACTTTTAATCCTATTATGATATACCTCACCCGTAGTAATTATTTTACAAAACAACAACAAAAATAGCAAACAAGTTACCCATAGCCAGCTACTTTTTATCGACTAAATGTGTTTAAAAATTATGTGTATACCAGAATCTCACAAAACTGACACTTTCCATCAGTTCTGGGATGGGCCTAGCGAGGCACATCAACAATTACCTTGTCTCGTCCATACAAAATGTTTCCATATTCATTCAGAATGTTGTACAGTTCCCTCACTGCACTTTTTTCATCATGATTGCATGTTGCAAAAAATCCACAGATTCCAGGCTGCAAGACATTAGCATTAAGGCATTGCTTCTTTGCTCCATATGCACTTTTCCTGTAAAATGCCTTGCTTCTCTTCTTGCCTTTTCTATGCGTCTCAGACTGCATCTGTGTTTGAGGAAAATAAATTGAATCAACATAAGAGGCATGCCTGTGTAATTGAAAATAATGTTTCCTAAAAACTGTCAATAAAGACAATGTCAAATTAAGTGGTTCCCTCTATAGTATCACCTGCAGTGAATGGGAATTTTTATTTCACTTAATTTATTTATTTTTTATGAAAAAAATGAAGTAACAACACTTTCAAAAATTTAGGAAGAGACCAAAAAGTCTAAAGATTTATTTATCTCTTAAGAAGCTTGATTAATAAAAGTACCTCTTTAAAGTAACAAAGCTGTGGACCATACATTGTGCCTTAGTTCTGCCTTAGACAAAAACAGAAATCCAAGGTTGCAAAAATCTATATATCTGTGTGTTTAGTATCGTCCAGACAAGTGATGAAGAAAGCCTCGAAACTTTTATCAACTCTATCCATAAAGCAACCACAACCATCAACAATGGTATAATCATTTTATAGGAGGCGACTTCAACCTCCCAGGGTGGGACAGGAAAGGAAAATCCCTCAAAGAAAACACGCCATATAGCCAGTCTCGTTATGATTTTGCGAATGCTTTAGATGATTGTGCCCTCGTACAGCTTATTGAAGAGCCCACGTACACACCTTAATAACACTCTGGACTTAATAACCAACAACCCAAGTCTCGTCAAGCAACAGAGAGTCTTCCCAGGCATTTAAGATCATGATGCAGTGTATATTGAGCTCGACATCAAGCCTATCAAGAACAAACAAAAACCGAGGTTTATCCCACAATACAAGAGGGCAGGGCCGACTAGAATGGTCTTAGAACACACATAGAAACAATGGTGGGCGAATCTGAGAACCTTACAACATATATAATCATGAATTAAAATGCACATCCCCCACAAACTATGTAAACCAAAGAATAGTCAGCTTTGGATCAATTGCACTATCAAAAGAATATCTTAATGCATTGAAAGGCTCTACAAGAAACACAAAAGGATGAATGATCCAAAACACAGAGAATAATACAGAAGCTTGAAACATCGAGTACAAAAAGAGACATGGACCCAATACTGGAAATACGTGGAAGACCTGTTTAGTCCAAATGAAAACAAAAACCCTTAGAGTGGCATGAAGAGATTTTGAACATTCATCAAGTACAATAAAAGCAACAGCAACAGTATAACCCAGATTGTGAAGGATGGAAAAACATTCACCACTCCTACTGATAAAGCTACAGCCCTCGATGAACTCTTTGAACCAATATTTTCCAGAAAGCAGCCTTTGATCCTCGAACATCTAGTGGAAAATCACATAACGGATAAAAGCTGCTACATTGGTGAGAACCAACCAAGCATAACTTACATAAATATTACAACAAAAGGTAATGCAAAACTTCTCAAAAGTCTAAATCTGTCAAAAACCCGTGGACCAGACAATATCCAATCATCAGTTCTGAAAAAATTATCAAACACCACAGCACCTTATCTCTGTGTAATATATCAGAAATCACTTGACACTGGTGAAATTCCCAACGACTGGAAAATGGCAAATGTGGTCCCAATTTACAAGAAAGGACCTAAAGATCAACCCGCAAACTATCGACCAGTGTCCTTAACATGTATTTCCAGTAAACTCATGGAACATATAATTGTCTGTAATATAATGAAGTATGTAGATTCACACAACGTCCTGTATGACATACAACAAAGGTTCAGAGCAAAAAGATCTTGTGAGACATAACTTATTGACTTTATAGATGATGTGTCGAAGTCCTTAGAAAAACGTCAACAAACAGATGCCCTCATAATGGACTTTTCTAAGGCTTTTGATAAAGTCGACCACAGTCTGTTATGTCACAAACTTAGACAGTATGGAATAAGTCATGATGTCAATAAATGGATTGAAAACTTCCTGAAGAATCCCACATATATTCTTCTAAATTCGAATAATTATAATACCAGCCTGGTCTTACTCATTGTGAGCCCGTACCTACAGTTACACAAAGACTATTCACACATTTATATATTTGTGTGAATATGGCGTTTTGTGCAGAATTAACTAGACAGTGTGACTGTAACATAGAGCTCAAACTTTTACAAGTACACAAGAATTTACTTGTTTCTGTTTGGTATGTCAGCAAAACTTTCCAATGTTGTATCACTACTAGGATTTTAAATTTAAAAAAGTGTAGTATAGGGGAAGGTTTTTGCCTGACCTAGTTTCGTTCTTGTGTACCACAAGCCGAAGTAGCCTGCCATGCCAGTCCACGTTCACGCAGGACTAGGATGCCTCTGGAATGTGATGTAGGCCTTACCATATTGCTATATTACTATTTGTCATGAACGAAGGCTCTCTTTCAAAGAAATATTTAGCCCTAGGCATTGAAACGCCGAAATATAGAGCCATCGTGCTCCTATTCGGACAGGTGGGAACTTCGACTACTTCGTTCCCTGAAATATCGATTGTTTTCAATTTAAAAGGGTTTTATAAGGACATTTGCTGTGCCTATCCATTCAACTAACTGTTTCTCAACTGTGTGCACGATTTTAGCCCCGTGGAAGCAATTTGAACCAAGTTGTGGAGCAAAATAAGTCTCGAAGCCTTATCACTTGCACTCTCATGAGTCCTATCACCCAATAAGGAATTATAACAGAGCATATTTTCGGCAAATCTCTAAAAGGTTACTTTTAAATAAGGCTCTGATTGGTTTGAAGTATTTCCATACGAAATACATGAAAACCCTTTCACTTGTGTTTACGGGGGTGGTCGGATAGCCACACTCGAATTCGGCCTGAGTGCCCAAATTCGGACAGCCCTAAAATTTTCGACCACCCTCTCTCTAAAACTTAACAATACAGTGCTGCTTACTTTATAATGTTGTTGTCTTTGTCTGATTGATTAATATATGTATTTTCTTCCATACAGGTCACATTTTCCTTATGACTGATGTAATAATAAAAGCCAAAAAAATATTCTTTTTAATTTCCTTGCGCGGCCACAAAATTTTTGGAGAGGACTTTTTTTTTTATAGATATAGAAGAAAAACTCTGTGATTCTCACCTTTTTATGTTACAAGCTCAATCACATTTTTCTAGATTGCTTAACAAAATCACCAAAAAAAAAAAAAAAAAAAAGTTAATGTAAAATATATCTATTAGATTGTTTAGATTCTCAATTTTCATAAAAAAGAAAGTAAATATACCATTTGTTTCTCTTAAAATCCATTAAAAAAAAAAGGTTTTCAATCATTTTGTGAAGGTTTGTTTTTGTGACATTGGGCCTGTCTTGTTTGGGGGAGGCTAGAGAGAGCCTGTGAAAGTTTTCCTCATTTCTGTTTCATGCAGCACTGGTAGTATAAAAGTAATACAGGTAGATTAATCTAGATCATAGACCTAGGGTTTTAAGCAACATACATGTTGAATGTAAAATATTGCCGTCCGAATGTCACACCGACCTGTAGAATATATATATGAGATTTTGGGCAGCCGAACAAACCACACATTTGCCCCTTCATAAAACCTACTTAAAAACGGGATAAGACCGTCCTAAGATTTCAACAGAGCTGTCCAATATGTCAATTCGACCGTCCGAGCAGTGCAACGAGTTCTCCCCTTATAAAACCTACTCAAAAACGAGATAAGACCCTCCAAAGAAGCCAACGGGTCTGTCAACTACGGCATTTTGGCCGTCCGAATAGCTCGCCGATTACCCCCCTCTGAAAAACTACTAAAAAACAATCTAAGGCCATCCGAAAAACCACCCACACCTGTCGGCGCTTTTTCGGTTGTTACCCCAGACATTATAAAGCCTAGTCTGCTATCTTCGACCGACTACTGAAGTCGGTATCAAACATATTATATTCGATACTTTTTCTAAAATTTAAGTCTACATCTTGATGTAAATCTCAATTGAATTTTAAATCTATTTTCTGTCAAATTTAAGGATTTAAAACATAAATAAGCTTGTAATACATAGAAATTCTTATGTTACCGATAAAAGATGGCAGGTTTCACAAAATTAGGTCACTGAGATAACTTGGAAATTTGATTGATTATATCTTAAAGCATGTTTCATTAATCAAGCCCAAATTTGAATGGTGTGATTATAGTGCACTAACCATATAGAAAACATAACCTTGTGGCCTTTGGTTCCATTGTTGTTTATTTATGCATTGTTTTGTGCGCGCGAACGTGTCCGAACAGACCGAACGCATTTCCCTGTTTTGGAGGATGTGTATTAAAAGTGCCCGTGTGGTGTGTGTAGTGCATTTTTCACGCTGTTTTCACTTTGAACATGAAAAGGAAAGGTGGAATTATTTTTGTGAACAATTTAGCATTCAATATGATGCTTTGCGACTTTGTGCCGTAGTTCGGAAAACATCGCGTGTGACGTCATCTTTTCGGTCGCCGTATAGGCCTAGAACTAAATAGTGCTAAATGGCACTAATTTGTAACCAAACTTCATTTTATTGCTTAAAATCGAA
Source organism: Plocamopherus imperialis (assembly GCA_039654505.1). NCBI lineage: Eukaryota > Metazoa > Mollusca > Gastropoda > Nudibranchia > Polyceridae > Plocamopherus > Plocamopherus imperialis. Next base: position 12,304 of record JBCHJU010463186.1, read on the forward strand.
AAAAACAACATTTTTACGACATTCCATACCCTTAACGACATAAAAATCGGTTTTGACGAAAAAAAACCCGATCCGGAATTTAGCGAAGGCCCTTTCGGTCCACGTGATGAGGCGGTCGCACCTAGCTCTTTCATTTGGATTCCCGACTGCGAAGCGGCCACATCACAGTCTAACCAGTCCAGAATTATCGACTTGTGTGTAAACACGGATATTCCATTGACAGGTAAGGGCTATTGTGCTTTGTGTTTCATTCTCAGGACTGTTTACATGTTCGGTCGGTGACGGTCGCAACGGGTCGAACGTTACAGAATGAATCGAGGTAGATCTAAATCGCCGTAAACACATGATTTATCGACGTTTTTCAAGTTTTAACGACCTAGGCATGAAAATCCGAT
>JBCHJU010463297.1:0-12698 GCA_039654505.1 Plocamopherus imperialis
AAGAAGGCGGAGTAAGGGGAAGAAAAAGATGATGATGGAAGAAGAGGAAAAAAAAAAAAAAAAAAAAAAAAAAGAAAGAAAGAAAAGGAGATAACCTTAGAACTGTAAGATAACTGTTCATCAGAGAATGATGGGGGTGAAATTATCTCCAGAGAGCATTTTTGCCTGAATTTCTGCGATGGTTGAAGAAACATATGCAAAAGGTCAAAGACATCCTACAGAAAGGGCTTGTGATATTTTTTAGATCATTTCCTTCTTGTAGACGATAGGCAAAGTACACTCAGTAAGTTGTGTTGATGGCCTAATTCCACAATGATGTGAATCTTATTGTAATTTAATTCAAATTTCAATCATGTGTGTGATATTAATGTGTAAGACATCTTGCAGGGCTGCAACTTGTTACAGTTTTGTTTTTTTTCTCTCTTTGAAAACATACATTTCAATCTCACTTTTCTTTTTCCCCCCCTTTCTTTTCCTCCTTTCATTGCATTGTTGCTTCAGTGATCTGTGCTCAGCATTTAGCGGTGCCATGCTTCCAATGGTGGACCGTGATAGCATCGCCAGCCTCTTGATGCTGGGAAGGAAGAGCAAAGTACAAAAGGCCAAGACATTAGCATCATGGGCCACAAAAGAAATAAGACGGCTCAGGAACAATGCGTCCTCATGGTAAGCTGGTTCAAGTTGTTATCAATTTAACAGACAGCAGCTGGTATAAAGTATTACTCTCACTTTGTAAGTTTTTTAGAGCATTAAAGTTAAAGCAGCCGTCCATCCCTGGCTTATTGGTGGGTATACACCACTTAATGTCAGGAAATTTTCCTCCTTTTCTAAATCGATGGAGTGGTGCCTATGGTCGAGGTAGGTTAGTTTTGACCATGAGCACAGGTGCAGTAATTTTTATGGGTTTAAATCCATTTCAGTTACGAGGTTGCCTGTGTGTTACTGGCTTGTCCTGTTGTGGGTCAATTTCTTTTAATAGAAGCCAAAACTATCAACATAAGGTGTTGCAATGTTTCCTGTACTCTCATGCCAATGATGAGTTTTCCAAAGTGATGTATTCTGTGAGCAATTGATTAGTCTTACTGAGGCATGAAGAGATAAGTGGTGTTGCCCCCCCTCCCAATGTATAAGTATTAAAAGTCCTGATTTCTATCATCTAGGGAGTAGGAAGTAAGTGCAAAACTCAAGCAAATGACTTTTGACATAGATTGGTAACTTTTGTTTCATGAAAAGTATCATGTAGATCCATTAGTATTTTATCTGAAATGATAATCCAAACTCATCAATTGCATCCATTGAAGACGACCGGCACTTTACCTGTCCGCTGAACACACGCCGGCCACATATGGCCAGCAACATTTACGCCCCATTCATTCATAGAGAAACTCAACACAACGGGATGTTACTGCGAAATGAAAGTCAAACCTTTCTTTGTCATTCTTACACCCCTTGCCGCTCACTAGCCACTTCGTTCATTGGTCTAAGTCTATTTTTAGATGTGTAGAAATGGAAAATGTAAACACACTTTCTTCAGCATGACCTGAATTCAATTTTGCATGCTCCCTTGCCAAGAGGGGTTATCTGTGATTAACAGTAATCACAGGAATAATGTTTTATATCAGTTTCTATGATTTAGTTCTTTATATTATTGAAGTATATTCAGTTGTCTGGTCATTTTTTGTGAAAAAAAAGTTTTTTTTAGCCCAAAACTACTCTTTTTTGTTGTTGTGAAAGTGTTCGTTTGATATGCAGTGTGAGTGAGAAAAAATTACATAATTGAAAAACTGAAAGGTTCCCTGCAAGAAGTAAAAAAATCATTTATCTTTATCACCATTGGCAAAAATTTTACATCTGATTACTGATTGAAAAAGTTAAAAATCATGTGTCTCCCTTGAGCGGCGGTTACCATTACAGGGCATCTTCAATGAGTTAAAAAGTAACTTTTTTTTTTTTTTAAAGATACTTCAAACCTAGACACAAGATTTTTAAAATTCTTTGCATAAGCTTCTCTGAACTGTAACTTGCAGGACGGAGGTTAAGAAAAAAGTTGCAGCTTAAGGCAATGAAAAGTGTGACAGACAAGAAAGATAGTTTTGAATAGAATCATTATCAAGATCTAGCATTTGTTTCTTGTCCTGTCATGCCAATGATGAGCATTCCTAAGTGATGTACGCCATGAGCTATTGATTAGTCTTACTGAGGCATGATAAGTATTACAGTAGAACTCGAAAATGAGTTTGACGGGTCCAACCCCAATTACTCGCTATTTCCGAGTTGTCGCTATTCCCGAGCAGCCTAAAATAGTCATGAAATGCTACTCAGTAGCTTAATATTATCAAGAGGGAGAGTTTATCGACTAGACATGTGTTTGTGTGCCTATGTGTTTGTACAAAAGTGTGTTCATGTTTGATTTGTGCACGGGTGATGCTGAATCGACGCACAATTACAATTCATTTCAGAGCAACTCTCACTTATTGGGTAGATCTACATGTATAATATACAGCACGGCTAGTTTTAGTAAAGTTTTACCCTCCTTAGTCCTGGCATGGGGGATGAAATATTCGCTATTTCCGAGTCGGCCACTTTTTCATACTCGCTGCTTTCATGCTAATTTTATTTACTCAAAAAGGGGAAAAGCCGGGGATTGAGATTTCACTCGCCATTTTCAAGTTCTCACTATTTCTGAGCTCGTTACTTTCGTCTTCTATTGTATAATGTTGAAGCCCTTTTGTCTATTAAGAGGGAAGGCAGTTAACAGCAATGCTTGATACAATAGCCAAACAGACAATCTCATTTCCGACCAGCGGTATCTCGTACTCTAAGCCAATGAAAACAGTTATTTCCCAAACAATGAGATGTCCTACTGTTTGCACACACACACACACACACACACTTTTCATAGTAGGTCTCCTATCGTCATTGTTTTGCCATTCTTTTTTATGAATATTGCACTATGTGGGGAGACAGTATTCTTTGCTCTTCTCTTTTCCCTCTATGACCCTGCTTTTTTTTTTTGTGAATGTTTCTAGTGACATGAGTGAGAAACATGACAAGCTCTTTGATGAGAATACCAATGTAGTCACCAAAAATATGCCAGTAGATATGATGGGCATGGGTCGCAGTGAGTGGCATTTCCTTGCCTTACTCTGTTTTATACATTTGATATTATTATATTACTAAATGGGCGTTGAGAATCTTGTTTATTCGGTTTTGAACCATTGAAATGTGACCCTTTTACAGACTTGCTAACCCTTCCGATTTTGGCTGAATCATTACAATTTTGCACCATTCTGCTTCATTTTGAAAAATTACGATTTGAATCATTCACGGACACTTTTAAAGCAATATCTTTTCATGGTGATTTTTAAGAAAAATACCAGGTTACCAGCTTGGATAATATTTTTTGCCGGAAATTTGCGGGTTTTTGGCAGTAAATGTTCTATTGTATTGATGGTGCAACTTAATTTGGCAAATTTTGACAGAATAAATTGCCGTACATTGAAATACAACCTGGTTCTATAGTTGATCAAGTAAGCTCGCGCATGTTTTCTTTGACATTTTCAAGTCTGCCTTGAACGTTCGAAGGTACAGTGTGGATACTGCATCTGATTCCTATTTTTTGGCTGAAATTCCGATTTTCTTTGAATCAGATTTCCCTTTCATGGGTCTTGGGATTGGCAAGTCTGCGTTTATTAATGGTTTGGTTTTCTGTTCACTTTTCATTATCCCCCAACCCCTTCCCCATATTTTTAAAAAGTTTTATTTTTGAGTGCCTGTACCATGCACAGGTTTGTTGCAGCTGAAATGTTCAAAGCTGCATTTGATTTTTAAAAAGTGGTAAACAACATTTTGAAAAATTATGCTGACTTGTTATTTTTCATATTTATTTGAAATTTGCAAATTAACTCGCAAAAAGCAAAATTTTGTCATGCTAACATTTTCGATTTCAATTTCTTGTTCTGTTAATGTTATAATTTTATTTGATTACACACAGCACATACTGAATTTTTTTTGACAATAGAAAATTATCAAGAATATTCTCAACATCAGTTTAAAATACTAAAAAAATTTTTTTGTGATTTTTCCTTTTTCCTTTAAAAAAATTTTTTTTTTAATTTATTTATTTTATTTTATATATATATATATATTTATCCTTCCTTCCCCAAAATCTAAAAATTGTCGACATGCTTTTGTCCTTTCTTGATGTGTGAACATATTTAAGGAACTTCCTTGAACAAAATGATGTTGGTTTTAAATATTCTCCTTTTACCTTCCTCTATATTTTTAATCAGCATTTGTTGTCTCTGCCCCCACCCCATTTCAGATGTGTGACACCTGTTGCTGAGTGAGTACAAGGAACTCCCCGACTCCTCGCCCCTCTCCCCCAACAAGATGTCTTCATTCAGTCAACGGTAAACTGACAGTGCCACCAAAAAGAGACACTCTTCTTATCCTCCTGCCCCCGCTCACTCGCCCTCCCATCATCCTCAACATTTCACATTTGTCTACATCACAAGATTTCCTTGAAATACACTACATACTATGAGACCAAGGAGGACAACACTACAAAAAACTACTCAAAAAGCTTCTATTCCTCCCCATCCCTAACCCTCTGCCATTTGAAGTGGGTGGGCATAACATTGATATCTCTGGATGAAAGTGGATAAGGATGTCTCCTTCTTCCCATACCTGGCCCAGTGGATTGTGGATATTGTGCGCGGACAAGATTGTGTTTCAGTTGGAAAAGTGGAATGCTTCAGTTTCTGATTTGTGGATGGGTGTGTTGAGCGGAGAGTGAGCGGATGAACTGGCAAACAGCAAGCACAAAAACAAAACATGACAAAACACTTGCAAATTCAAATGCACCCTGTTTAGGGAGTGTATCGAACGTCCTCTGCAAGACTTCTCCTCTTACATTATACAAATTGGATGGCACAAATGGCTTGTTGTGTTATCTTCCATATCCTGGGAATCTGCCATAAATAGCTTTCCCACCCACACATCGTACCTTCAACTGCATCCATCATCATTCACATGGGTCGAACAACAGTGAGGCATTTGAAGGAACGAGCATCATTTCACAACACGGTCTCAACTTTGTAACCAGTGCAGATTATATTGAAACCCATGGCGTTGAATTTTGTTTTATACATGTTATGCTATTGTTTTTTATTAAGTGTTTTGGTTTTGTTTTGTATTGTTTTGTTTTTTGTTTTCTTCCATTTTCGTTGATTAGATTAGCAACTAAGCATATATATGATACAAATTGTGAGGATTTTATTTCTTCTTAATATTATTTAGAGATGTTTCAGGCACTAATGAATATCAGATTGAAAAAAATTGCATGAAAATTCTGTTTTTGTTGACATGGCTTTCCATCATCTTTTTTTCCAGAGTACCAGGACAATCCATTCCTTGTGCTCCCATGATTTTTGGAACGGTCTAGCTACTGAACAGTTTTGTCCTGTCCTTATAGCGAAGTTGAATGTGTTGGTATGAATGGCAATGATTCTTTTATCATCTTTAGTATAACCTACAATTGCTCCCTCTCTTGGCCTGCCAGTTCTCTTGTTCTCAAATCATATTTTGTCTTTGCTGATGACATCATGTCTTTTACATACTTGTTTTAGACTGTGCCGTAAAACAATGTCAGCCTTCAAATTTATGACTGAGTGATGGTTTAGGTTCAGGAATCTGAATCAGAAGAGGTTCAAACTTTGTCCTTGTGAGTAGCATTCAGTCAAAATGCAAGCCGTTTTACAAATTCATGGGTAACAGATAAAAGAGACAAACTAGTTTCGAATTTCTCATCATCGTCATGTGGGATATTCAGTTTAGGTCACAGTAGTTTGAGGATGTCAAAATGTGACCAATTCTCTGCCTGGCGAATTTGTTGTTTTCATGGACCTAGTGCCATATCCAATTGACAATCTCATGTCTTTTACAAGCACACTGCTTATGTTTGCATAACTTCTGTCTTTCTTTCTTATTGCTTCCCCCATTTCACTCGAATGTCTGTAATTATTATATCTTGTCTATTATCTTTTTTTTTTTTTTTTTATTCTAAAATTCACGCCCACCACTCATTCTTATGTATGCTTTGCTAATATGATTTCATGTGCATTTTTCGGAAGTTTTGTAATCATGATTTGATATTTGGACCAGTGATGAGGTAAAGTCAAGTTTAGATAAAAGTAGTCCTGCCTTTGCCATGCTGTCTTACTGCCTTGAATCAAGTTATCTTGTGATTTGCTCACCTTCCTCAAGGCAAGCAAGAGTCGCTTTTTGTAAAATAGCCTTTACCTGCTGCACCATCTGTCAGTGATTTTTCTTTTTCATTTGTGTTTTCTTTGTTGTTTTTTTTATTATTATCTGTTTGAGACGTGAGTGTGCAAGTGTTGTTGGTCCCTTCAGTATGTTTAATAGTGAAAACATTCAAATGATGCAAAAAGAAAACAAGGCAATGAAGCAGCAGCAGCAGACCCAAGCCACAGTCAAGCCAGGTGTATGTACCCGGCTAGTCCTAACCTTAATGATGCATATGTAAACATGTATACGAAATATATACTCCAGTCTTTCTCATTCCACTGATAAATCCTTCCTTGTGTGTATGTGCCAAGACGTGATATATATCAGGAAGCTCATTTGCATGAATTAATGTAGCCATTATCGTCTAATGTAACGCCTGAAAATTTTTTAAGGGTGGCGGGTTAGATGACTGTTGTGGCAGACAGGATTTCAGTTCTTTGTCTTCCGGCAAATGTGTATCAGGCCTGACTGTACCTTGCAAGTCTAGACAAACGCAGATTCTATAAGGGGTTTTGCTTTGACAATAAATTACAATCTACTCTCCATTAAAAGACCAGTCCCATCGCCCTGGTGATATGAATTGTTTAAATCACACCAGTTTCTACAGATATTTTTGCTATGCTCTCTAGTGGAAGCAAAATCTTATGGTTTTACATTAGACGATAATTGAATCTTTGGGGTCCTGAAAACTGAATGTCATTTAATGCAGTCCTATGGTTCTTTTACTTAAATTTGAACTAAAGTGATGTCAGGTGAAAGTGAGTGTATGTCCATTGTGTGTGTATGTGTGTGTGTGTGTGTTTTGTATTACTACTAACCAATGCCTGTGAAATAATTGAGCAGATCCCTTTCAACTGTGAGTGCTGCTGATACCCTTTGCCAACAAGCTTTGAATGCAATGAGTTGGGGTAGAGTATGTGAGTTGGTGTACTTTATAAAAGATAGTAACATAACTGGTGCCAACCGGGTCCTACTCTGTTTATGAATCGTGTGGACCTTTTGCAGCTGAAGCTGACTTAGGAATGGCTGGCATTAAGTGCTGTAACATTAGCGAATGCAGGAAATTATCTGGCACATTTCACGGGCTCATTTGGACCTACTGCATTGCACTGGACCCACCCCTATCAGTGGGTTGTATTATGACAATGTTCAGGAGATCATGCTGATTTGTATCATGGGTGTGATTGTGTCAGTTGTTTCATAGTATTGAAGGATGGCGGCACATAAATTAGTGTGAGAATTTGTGTAGTTGGTCTTTTCCATTTTATGATTTTAAGATGCCTGGAGTTGGCTGGCAAAATGCTGTATTTTCACTTCAAAAGGCCAGCATCCTTGTGGATTGACAAAAGACGATTGTTCTCATAGGTATGAAGAAGTTTTTTTTTTCACAGAGTAATTGTATGCAACTTAAAATGGTGTGTTTGCTTCTTGTTTGTTAATGTACTCCATATGTATGAATGGGTTGCATAGAAACTGCTGTATAGGAATGAAAATTTAAGCCAGAAAATGTGGATATTTTGAATGCGCTGTGTGTGTGCCGTTTGCAGATAAAATGAGATAGAGTAAGAGAATGAGAGGTTTTAGTTTTACCTCAACAGTTTATGAAACCGTGGTTTCTTCTTAATATGATACAACAAATGTAAATTATTAGCATGTGTGCCTGTGTGATTAATGGATGTACATGTAATCAGAACATGTGAGTGAATTATTTTTTTTTTTTATTCTTGATTCTGCCAGTGTGTTTGTGAGTGTGAGAGGGTGTGTGTTGAAATGCAAGTGTTGTTGGCCCCCACTCAATACGAGGGTGTTTACAAATGAAAACATTCAGAATTATGTACAAAGCATATATATATATAAATGACAACATGAACATTATGAAAAATGAACTAATGGTGAAGACACTACATACCACTATTATGTTATGTAAAAAGATATGGCACAGCATTTGTGCAACCACTTCTACTTCCAGCAAACCTCCCTCCTACCACAAGCAAAAAATGGTATAACAGATAACAAATTTTAAAAGGTTTCCAAATACACATGTACATCTTGGATCATTATTATTATTATTACTATTACAATAAATGTATGTGAAATTTCCGTATATGATTAATTTGGGTTTTTGTTTTTGTTTTGGACCCTCATATCAAGTAAAATGATTGCATTGATTTGAGTAGTTTGTCTAATGGTTCCTTGAAGGTTATGTTCTTTTCTTTGTGTGTTGCATGTGTTCTATTGCTTAAGTAGAGCTTACATAATATAGTACAGAGGGTGCTTTTCATACTAGACACATTAAGTAGTTGTTACTTCATGTTACTTCCAAATACATTTTTAAATTTTATGACTGATTATTGCTACTGGATCTATGGATTATAATGGTCTTATTTTTGTTTTTGTTTTAATTTTTTTCTTAGAAGAGTTAGCCACCATGTTAAGCATTAGTTGTACAGTTGGTGGACTCTGCCTCATCAACTCCTTGGAATATTGGTTCGTCTTCATACTGTTCATTTCAACCGTTGGCCAAAGGAACTAAGCTTGTTACACACAGCTTCTTGCTCTATAGTGATAATAGGTCGAGCAGCACGTTGTAAGTACACAAAATGGGCTTTTAGTTGTAGCTGTTATAAAAAGCTAGTCCAGACTTATTACATAAAAGGCCTCAGTAAGTATAATTTAGCAATTGTTCCTGACTGCATCATGAGATGAGAAAATGTCACAAAAATATTGTAATTTTAAGGCAGCTATGATTTACCATGAATAGATATTGCAGAATACCTTCCCAGCCGAAACTGTACCCATTTTCACCTGAGTCGAGTGAAGCAACAGGGATAAATTTTCTTGGAGCAACAGTCCAGATGTGTGGGGATTTACGGCTCGAAGGAGTAAGTTTAGATATGATATTAGGTGTACTAGGTCTTAACTTATTGTGAGAATAAGGAAAGGGCTACTATGTACATTACATGTACACCTTTTGAAATTTGAATATTGATTCCTGGAAGGGTTCCATACACATGGTGATTTTGGTTGCAGTCTCGAGACGTACACATTGACATTTTCTGTGGTTGTATGGGCAATATCCTGGGCCTGACTTTCCTCCTTTGGTCAATGCCATGCAATTACAGTATTGCGCGGTTGGACATGCTGCTTTAGTTTTCTTTTTAATTTAACACCAATTTATGACATGATTTGAGGTGTCATCTTTTACTTACCATACCATAAATTTGATACCAATCACCCCATCTCAATTTATACAGTGCACTCCGGTTAGCATGACATCGATGGGACCATGGAAAAATTGTCGCACTTACCGGATATCACACTAAGCAGAGTTCAAAGGAAGTAACTTTGTTGCTCCATCGAACAGCAGACATGACGATTGTTTATGATAGGCCTACAAAATGCACGATGGATGCAGAAGAAAACGGTTTTATCTGTACGATAAGGAAAGGGTGTTAATAGTGCATAGAAGTAGAAGCAAAAGCTGAATAAGGACAAATACCTGAGCGACATAATATAATCACTCATGCTGTTTGTCAGCTCTTGATTGGCGTCCATTAGCAATGTGCCAATACATGTGTGAGGCAAATTTAGTGTAGATCTATTGTACCGGCTGTAATTATATTTGAAGATTGTCCACAGCATGATGTTGCCAGCTCACCCCCTCATCCCAAAGACTATCAATACTATCATTATCATGCCAGGTCTTCACACCTCCATGTTATCTTTCGTCACACCCCTGTCAGACTGATAGAAATGCGCATTACCCCTCCCATACCGCTCTCTTCCAACTGTAGTTGGTATCAACGGGACAGAACTTTAGCCTTAACGCCGTGAATGAGACATTCATTCGAATTTTGGGTCAGATTTAGGTTCGGTTCAGATTGATCTCATTAGACCTAGCAATGCAATAGTGTGTGTTTTATGTTTTGCGCTTTGTGTTTAGGCCTAGTACAGTATTGTACTTGAGTGTAGGCTAAGTCTAACTGAAGGTTACAAATTGTAGGCTTGCCTGGCCGACCGCCGTGTCTTCACAGATCGCTTTACCTCTGGCCCAGTCTGATCTGAACCTCCCCCCTTCTCCCGTCCTACTTTCCAACCGTATGTACATTGTATGAGTCTAAACCACAGCTTTATACTAGATTTAGGCCTTTATATATAGTATTGCTGCGTGGTATCAGTATTTAGTGCCTCAGATTGCGTCGAAAGTCCAACAAATCGGGCGAAAAAAAGTTATCTGCCTTGAGACTGAGACTTATGTCGTGATAACCAGAGTTAGCATGTCATCTTAACCGAGTTCTTCTTAACAAAGAATGAGGATAGTTGGTCGGGACTCAAAAAAATGGTCACCGTATCCGGAGTGCCACGCTAACCCTGTTAAGTGGAGTGCACTGTAATATATTACTGCGGTATGTGTAGACTTGTCCCAAGTACATGCAGTTGTAGTAGGCCTGCTTTTACCTCCTGCATGTTTGTGTTGTGGGATTGTCAATAAATTATGATTCCATCCGTGGAAGAGGCAGAAGTGTTCATGGCCAAATCACTCTAGGTGCCTGACCCAAAATTGATAATTTCTACAAACTATATGCACATATTCAATATATATAGTTGAACTTATAGCATTGGATTCCAAGGTTGTTCTGAATGAGTCACCATTCTCTTTGCTAAACTTTGTATGAACTAGTTAATGATTTATAATTGTAGTTCAGTTAATCAAGAAAGTAGGGGAAGGAGTTAAAGTGGCTTGCGAGTTGAAAGCGTTTTTTTTTTTTGTTTTTTTTTTTGTTTTTTTTTTGTGTGTGTGTCCACTCTACTCTGGCACTGTTAAAAGTGTTAAACACATTTTTCCCTCTCATTATTCTGATCGTATCATATGTAAATCTGTGTAGGTTTTATGATTTCTTATCAGTGTTTAGTGGAGCTGGTGTGTTGTTGTTTGGTTTTTGTTTTGTTTTTTGTTTTGTTTTACTACTTTTAGGATAGAACACAGCTTTAAATGTATTATTATGGAAGAGTATTCTTTGTGGTGAAAAAGTCTTTCTCCCAAATAGCCTATATTGCTCTTTATTTTGTTTTGTCTAGGGGACCTTTTACACTAAAACTAAAATGTTTTGTTTTGAATTATTTTGCTATTCAACATATTTTATTTATTTTGATAAATAAAATGGTAGGGAAACGAAACAGTATTTACTCTTTTTTTCTTCCATTTCTGTTCCCCCCTCCCCCTTCAATTTTTCTTTTTCATTTTTTAAGTACAATGATCAGAAACATAATAAACCTATGGCATGAATTATACAATTATTTAGTGTTTTTTGTTTCTTCTCATTGTTGTTTTCATCTGTGTGTTAATGTGGCCTACATGTATCTAGGTACAGAAATGAATTTGTTGATGCTGACCATATGTCTTAGTCTTAGACCTTCATGTACAGTACGGGTAGTTGTCTGCCTAAATTATTTGCTTAATTAAATAGATCAAGACAATTTGAAATGGAGAATGATTACAAACACAGAGAAGAATTTTTCATAGGGTCATGAGAAAGAAAAAATTTACAGTGGCACCAAATACATTGTAGTCCCACAGAGAATGAGAAGCAGAAGAGCGATTTGGTACCACTGTCTCGGGCTCAAGTGTTGTTGGATCCAAAATTTTTCTATAAAAAATTCCTCCCTCTGTGCTTGGGGCCAATTGAAATTGTGAAGATATACATGTATTTCAAGCCCCTTGCCTGATTCTTGGCGGCTATCGATGCAAGTAGCCCTTAATGTAGTAATGTACACATGTATTATGATGATCCATTGATTCAGATTCAGACCCAAACCAAGTCAGTCGACTGAGTGCACTGTTCACACTTTGTCCCTACACTTACAATTAAACTAATAAAACTAATACATGTATATATACATAATACCATTACAGTCTACTCCACTTAAATCAACGTCACTTAACTTGATTTTCTGATAACTTGATCTTTTTCTTTGGAACAGACCCCACTGTAATACTACATGTAGTACAATATGTATCAAAGGTTAACTTGAACAACGACAACGGATATCTTTTTTTTTTTCTCTCCCTCACCAACATCGAGTGAAGCGGAATGGACTTTTACTAAGTACAGTGGTCTCCGCCTAAGAGACCGGTCCACGGGTGACAAAAAAGCGGCCTCTTAGGCGGACGGCCTCTTAGACGTGGTTCATGGGAGGTAACTGGTCACATCATATTCGGTTTATTTAGAAGGCCCAGTAGGCTATTAGGCCCATGTAGTCCTATCCCCACGAGTCTAGTCTTTACACAACCGTCATTGATTGGCTAAAACGTTAAGCCAATGAAACGAATTCAATAAACAGCCAATCATGGAAGCGAACACGCTGACAAAAGGGGAGGCACTTACGAT
>JBCHJU010463408.1:0-12698 GCA_039654505.1 Plocamopherus imperialis
TCTTATGTCGACATTCTCTTAAGTCGACGTGATTTCGAAAGTCCCAGCAATGTCGACTTATGCGGGTTCTACTGTATCTGTTATTTCAGAACACCCATTGCATGTCTACATGTTGATGTTGAGGCCCTAGCCCTTCATCCCACTACCGCCACCAGACACACACACTACATAAATGCCTAGAGGGGGGTATTCACACACACACACAAACGCACTCAACAAAGCTGGGCACAAGAACGGCCCACGGTGCTGGGCGGTAAAACCGAAAAAGATGTCTGGCTTTAATTAAGACTAAGCCCAATTGCTCATTCAATCTAAAGTTCAACTGCTATGAGCCTTAGATACGGTGGCCTAGGCCCCGCTGTATCCATGCTCGGGCCTTTCCTGGTCCCGTTGTCCCGGTGTAGGGATGTTGCCGCTGTAGTTGAGCACTACTGTACTTGTGTCAATCTTGGTGGACACCAGGCATTGCCTCTGTCATCACTCAATATACACACTCAATGGCAGCTCATAATGGTGGGCAAGGCTCACGTCCTTTTTATATCATGTATGTAACTCTGACTACAATTTGCCTATGTATCGGGATGATCACAAAAGTTTGGTCAAAGAGTTAAATCATAGTTTGATAGATTTGCCCACCCAAGAAAGTCCCACACGAGCTGTCACTGAATGTGCCGTCATTGGACCTTTGGTGGAAGGGCTTTTTCTCTCATTTATTTATTTTTGTACAGTCCTTTTTTGTTCCTGAATGGGTTGAGTTTTTTTGTTTCTTTTCTAAGATGCGTTCTTCTTTTTATTACTGAGTTGTGTGGAGACGTGCCTGTCCATCCCAGTGTGAGAGTTGTAAATGTTATTTTCTCAGATGACTTTTTCACAACCACATGTTGACCGATAAATATGATTTACATGCTCTATAAATATAATCCTTGTGATGATTTTTCGTTTTTTTGTTTTTGTTTTTTTTTTTGTGTTTTTTTTTTATTTCTATTACATGTTCTATCATTATTGTTGGTTGGTGCTGTTGCAGTGTGTGTTAGAACTACTAGTGCAAGAAAGTGTTAAAATACTGTATGATCATCGTGTTATTGATTCATTCTATTTATTATTATTGCTATTGACCATGATTGTGTTTGTACAAAAGTGAGAAAGAGAGAAAAATACACTATCAGTAAAAAGGAAGAGATGAAGTTAATTGCTTTGATTTTTTGTTTGCTTATTGTGGTCCATGTGTGTACATGTACATGTAATTTTGTAAAAAAAAAATTTTTTCTTTTTTTTAAACTCTTGTCTTAGTTGCTGTTTGTGTTGTTCTTGAGGTACGTAAAAGTTTCTTGGTTTTTCCTTCTTTTTTTTTTCTGTGTCGTTGACCGGCCGTCGTGGTAGATTAATGCAATAGAAATGTGCCTTTAAATTTCTATTAAGACAAAAATGCCAGAAAAGAAAATTATTTACAGTAAATACAATGTACGGCACTATGTACATCAAAATTTAATACATGTAACTTTAATGTCTCCTGGGATTGTAATAGAAGATTTATTTATTAGATAGATGCTGTGAATCCATACCGACATAGATCTTGTTTATTAATTCAAACCGAGTCTTAAGGTTTAAATTTGATTTGACATCAAAACGTCACTCCAATGTACATGTGTACATTTGTCACACAAAATGCTCGCTCAGCCAGACGCTACACAACACCTACATGTACATGACAATGTATTGTGTATTGTACTAATCAATGACTTGATGAAAGAGAGAGACGTTGATTTGTTAATTGCCACAGAAACATATCCTTGAGATGACGGACATACAAACATGTGCAACATAATATTATGGTCAATGATTGATATAGTGCCTGAGCCATACTCCTCCATTGGTGAACATCATTTTGTCATCGTCAGGTCTGCTGGGAGGCGGTGTACTGGCTATAACAACAACAAAAAGGTCTCTCAAGGTCAAAATGCAAAAAGTCATTTTAAAAATTCTGAGCATATTGATCTTTTCGTCACACACAATTATTTCATCAACAGAAAATGAAAAGCTTCTTATTATGGGTGACCTGAACTTGCATATTGATGATGATAGTGATAAGACATACCAGAAAGTTGCTACAACTACATGTACATTGTAATTTAATTGGGTCTTTCGGCTCCGTGACCGAAGCATCACAGAGAAGGCCATATTCTTGATGATGTGACTAAACCAGTAATAAGAATGATGATTCCCATACGAAAATTTCAACAATGTGAATGCGGTATATCAAATCACCAGCTTATTTGTATTAAGCTGCAAGGCGAAACAACGGACAATCTTCAAAATCAATCACTGACAAGTAAACACAGGGCTAGGGCCTCAATCAAGTAAAGTTGTTTTGACTGAAAAAAAGCAAAACAAAAACAACTACACCGATTCAACGAAAAACAGGAAAGCAAAAACACAAACCACTCAACCCACGAACGGCTCCACAAATTGTCACAGAAAGACAACCAACAAATATTTGCCCGTGTTACTAGTTACTCTGAGTTATGTACCTTGAAATGTCGGAAGCAACAAGCTGTCCTGCGACATAATTTTCTGACGAGGCCTTCTCATTACTTCAAATAATTCTACCTTCATGTTGAACATGCTGTAAGCACAATTTAAGGCCAATGAAGACCTCTTTTTTGACTGTAGATGGGCATTATGATCACTATGTAGACCTCTGTTTTGATTGTAGATAGACCTCATCATCATTATGTAGATCCAAATCCATGTATCATCATTAATCATGGTCTTGATCGCCTGGTTGTCTATCTTGGCCTGGCCAGCACTTCCCCTGTCAGACGGGGCACTGCTTAGTGGTCAATGGTCGGTCCAACATGATGGACGGCTGTCGAAGTGGACATGCCTCCATCACTATCCCAGCTGGCCACTCTGATGAACAACTCTACCCACGGAGTCCCGTTGTCCGGTAGGTGTGTGACGTCACATGACGCCGGGCCACCCCGAAAAGTGCATAGCGACAATGTTAAGCATGGCTTATAGTATAATCGAAGAATGCCTGGTGATATTGTCAATGTTGAGCATGGCTTACAGTCGAAGAATGCCTGGTGATACATGTATTGTCAATGTTATGGATGGCTTGCAGTCGAAGAATGCCTGGTGATATTGTCAATGTTAAGCATGGTTTGCAGTCGAAGAGTGCCTGGTGATATTGTCAATGTTAATGTTAAGCATGGCTTGCAGTCGAGGAATGCTTGGTGAGATTGATCGATGTTAAGTCGAAGAGTGCCTGGTGACATTGTCAATGTTAAGCATGGCTTGCAGTCGAAGAGTGCCTGGTGAACTTAATTGTCAATAGTAGTAGTAGATAGCGGTGGAAGGGGACATGATTGGGTACTGCTGTGGTTGATGTGTTTGGGCGGAGGGGAGAATGAGGAGGAGGATAATGAGGATGGGAAGATGAGGAGAATGTTGATGACGATGACCGTGATAAAGTGTGTAGCTTTGTTGGCCTGCTGAATACACATTAATTTATTCCACAGACTGTTAGGCTTCACGCCACTAGGTTGAATGATAGTTTCTCCCAATCAATGCGAGTATAAGGAAAGGGTTTAATAGACTTTCTCGTCTCTTGATTGCTTGCTGTTTATGCAAATTAAACGATTTCGACGACTTGACTCAGGAATTCACCCGGCAACGCTAATTTGGTTTGAATTGTATTCCCGCAATATTCAAGGACAATGTTGACCTACAACTACGGCACCTGGGGCCCAACAAAAGCACAGTCTGAAGCAATGGATCGCTTCCACCGCAGAGAGTCTGTCATGCCATTAGCAATCGTATGATTCAGGCAAGATGGAACCTATTTGAACACGTGCTGCGCAGAGATCAAGAAATCCCTGCTGGGTTTTTTTTTAAAGACCGTAAGTACACATTTTGGTGAAAATGAGTTTTTAGCACCCCCATATAGTTTGAATCAAGGCGCATCGACTGCTCTGGGTCTTGCTTATCTATCTTCAGAAATAAAGCGGTAAATGCGAAAACAAAACACCGTAAGTCCAATCAACTAGCAGTATGTTGTGAACGTTTTTCGCTCTCCTGTAAAATTTGGTTTGGAGTACTTACGGTCTTAAAAAAAAACTCCAGCCTGTCCAACAAGCAATTTCTGAATACTTTGAACAGGGACAAGCCACCTTCCGCGGCCGACGAGCGACCACCTTACCGTAGACCCTGATGCATGATTTGGAAGCCCTACTTCCACATCCTTCTGTCACCCACGACCACAGCTATGCGCGAACAGTCCAATTAACGGACACAGCCGACCTCAACACTATACGGCAAATACGACATGTACCTGAAGACAGGGATGGATGGTGATCGATGACCCAAGTCCTCATTAAAAAGAGCCAAGCGGCATAGCTGCGAACGGCATTCATTCATTCATTAATTCATTAATTAATTCATTCATTCATTCATTCATTCATTCATTCATTCATCCATTCATTCAAGGGACATCCACTTCACGAACTTCTGATTTTGCACAGGGCGTGATTTCCTTTTTCGAACACTGGACATGACTGAGTGAAAACTTACACCAAAGGGTGTCTATTACATGTAATTAAGCCCTTTGTTTATACTCGCCTTGAAAGGGCGAAACGATCAACCGAGTGCGCGCACGGCCTTACTGTTACAGCCAGTAATCCTCGACTGTGTTCACACCATATCATCGGTACTTTTTTCAACGCAATGTAGGGACGCCGCGTTATACACATTCACATGCAAAAGTAACAAAGCTTGTTATAAACTAAATTTCTACACACATATTATTTTGTTAGAGTTAAGAATGTTTTATCACCGAAAAGAGTAATCATTTAACTACAAGCGCAGAAAGAATGTTTTTAGTCAGTCTATCGATCATAGTATAGCTGGTGAATATTTTTGTAATATAAGAGAAGGTGGTATTATGACAATGACATATACATCATGTACCTTGTGGCCCCAAAGTTGTGATACACTACTTTTAAATCATTATTTCGAGTTTCGTGAAAAAACGTTCTTGGATTTTATTCTGAATTTTGACAGATATTGGGAAAGCTGTGTGGCGCACTTAATTCAGCTAGCAGTTGACATGTTCTTACTTTTACTCTTCTGAATATTATACCGGTAACGTAAATCGTTATCTGAGTCATGCCGTGAGCTCTTTTGCTTTAGAAAGAATCAGTAGGGAAGAACGAATAAAAATGTTGAACTATTTTTGAGAAACGTAATGTCAATTACCCTCACACGCAGAGTATGTGTACGCCATCAGGCGGCTTCGTGGTCTAGAGGTAGACACTTGGGCTTAAGACGTAGAGGTCAGAGGTTCCAATCCCGGTGACTGGCGCGATATTGACTCCTTGGAAAAGGCTCTTTACAGACATTTTCTCTCACCCCACTCTGGTGTAAAATGAACACCTGATCGTTAACAGCGTTGTCCCTGTGCGAAAAATTGTACTAGCGCCTAACAGGCAGCTTGTCTCGTCCTTCATGCTACGTATTGCTGTTGGTTGGGGACCTCTTGTAAAGCGCTTTGAGCACATTAATTAAGTAGATATTGTGCTATATAAAAGCTCATCTTTTTTATATTATGGACTTCGATCTCCACCGTCAGGTTCCATGATAGTATAGCCTGCTTGATGCAGGAGTTTCAAAGGCAGGGATCAGTGTGCGGTTTGCCAAGAGACAGGACGACCCGGATCTGCATGAACTGTGAGAAATAGACGCGTTGAACAATATACGCCTATAGCTTGACTATGACTTATAGCCCGACGTTGATCACAACAGTTAAACCTTTCGAGAACGTCCTTACAGCAACTCCAGAAAGATTTACGTAGGTATCCATACAGGACCGGACCCATATTATTGTCCAGGAAACAAAGTGGCTTCAATTAGGTTCAACGAAGAGATTATACGGTATTCGTTTTCAACCTATGACTAGGAAAAAACCTTGCCTATGGGAGAACAGGCTCACTCTTACCTCAATGGATTTTGTAATCAAACAAAACAGTAAATTTTGTGCGACTCAAAATCCAAGCGTCGATTCCACCCAATAAAAGTTGTTGTTTACTGTGGTGTGACGGATGAGAGAATAATGACCCCTACTTTTTCGAAGACTATCATAGCAATGCTGTACTGTAATTTGTACAAAGTGCCATGACATGCTTCATCAGTTTGTTTTCCCAATACTTCGTGACATGCCCGGCAAATGGTGGCAACAAGGTAGAGTTACTGCCCATACAGCTTCAGACACTACACAGTTACTGAAAGACATGTTTCAATAAATTTCAAATCACATTATCACCTAAAGACGTTTCGAGTCCAATTGGCATGCCAATTCTTCCGATCTGAGTCCACCTAGTATTTAAAAAAATATATTTTGGCCATCTCAAGAACATGTCACAGGATGGTCAAAAATTATATGAGAGGGAAAAGAGAACATACTTATCCACGTCGTGGGAAATGTTCTTTAGAGAGCACAGATGTGCCAGGTGGAAGATGACGGTCACCCGCAAGACATTATCTTTTCACAAGTAATGGCAGATTAATCTCCAAAGGCTTCTTAATAAGCTGTCATGTCATTTTTGTCTGTCACTTTTAATGTTTAGATTTATTGTATCGCGACTTTTGGGCGACCCTGAATTATGCTGAATGTACGACGAGAGCTACTAAAACGGAGTTCTAAATATCCAGAGACAGAGCCCTTTCGCACATTTCAAGTCGAGATGTTGTCTGCTATGGTTTGCGGCTTTCTGCTGTTGAAGACAATAAAACGTTGCATTCGAATCATTATTTGATTGTGAGATTATTAAAAATTTGGTCATTATAATGTTCATGATTGTTACAGATTAGAGAGAAGGCGGTATAGGTTTTGGATGTTTATTGTTTTTCGACAAGATGGCGGAACAACCCAACGGCCAAGGGAAACAACTCCCATAAACAACATGACAACATTACAAGGGCCATCTGGGCTCTAGATCTGCGCTACCTGCCTGGGCCTCACGTTGTTGCCAGACGCTTATGTGAATGGCCGTCGGGAAAACTAGCCAGGTGAAGGGAGTCTTGGTTTTTGTGGCGTTTTTTTATTGTGAAACATGGTTTCCCTCCCTTTTATTACATCAGCTTTGATCACATTCGCACCGGTATGGAATCTCACGGCCAGTGCTCAGTCTCTCGTGTCATGAAAGATGTGCAAGGTCTTTACTAGTACTAGGCCAATTATTTACTATCATTACGCTTCTTCTGAAGAAATGCAAGCGTGCACTTAGCCGAAGTGAGGCAGAGGTACCGTGCACTTAATGATAGTTTTATATATAGGGAAAATTCGGTCAGAGCAGGACAGCGTACACTTGGCCGAAGCGTGCACTTACCCGGCGTCTACTGTTGTAAAAGTTGTAGTATATTTATGGGATTTCTGTCAAACTTCGCAAAAGTCATTTTTAAATGGTGTGTACTTTTCTAGGCAAGTCTTCCCTCGTTTGTTTCAGCATTGTGTTTGATAAGGGGAATATGAATACTGCTAGCTTTATGACTGCTGAATTCACACTCTTTTCTGTTGTGGGACGGTGTTGGTATTTTAAAGTCTTTGTTTGTAGAGTGATATTGTGAGTATTTAGTTTTGAAATCATATTTTTGCTGTGTGTGTTGCTATTATGAGTTTAAACCTTGGCTAGATACTCTGGACAACAAAATTTATTTCAAGAAAGGGAATATGCTGAGTGGAAGGAAAAAAATATTCAGGACTTTAAGGGGCCATTACTCTCTTAAATTTGTATTGATGGAAATAAACCTTCATACATAGGCCTACCTTATTTAACTTTTTACCTGGCTTTGCAATTTTTCAAGACAACCCGTACACAATTTACACAACGTTGTTATGAGGTTTTCTGAGTACGCCTGTCAAAATCGTTGGTGTTTCATTATGCTTGGTTATATTTTGGTTTTATTCGGTATACGTATTGATAATAAGTCAAATATAAGGTATGACTGAAATTTTATTTCAATCTATACTGAGCACCATTATTTCCCTTCTCAGCATGGGTGGTTTGCAATGCCCTTTGCCTTGATATGGTCAACTATGTCTCTCACCTGAGAGAAAAAAAAACCCAATATCATTGTTATTCAATGTTCTTGTATTCTGTCATGATCTGACGACCAGAGATCACTGCAAATCATGGATAATCCTTGTTTGAATTTATAATCAAATCCATCTCTTCCAGGCATGGGTTGGCCATCCCTACTATGACGTCATTGATAACGCCACTAATTTTGAGGAGAAAATTGCCAGGATGATTGCTGTGAGTAGTAATAGGCTAATAGGCTTTCTGTTTACTGTTTTGGGGAAGGGTTGGGTTTTTTTGTGTGTGTGTTCGTGTTGTTCAGTTTTTGTTGGTTTTTTTTTTCTTCCTTTTGTTTTTTTTTTTTATTGTTTTTTCTTTGTTTTTTTGTTGTTGATTTTTTTCTTTCTTTTTCTTTTTTTTTTTATCTTTTGCGGACTGGATATTTGACATATATGACACCCATGGAGTAGAGCTTTTCCAGCTCCTTCATGGGATCACATGTTTGGCTCTGTCGCAGTGGTGTAAATGATGTAATTTCTTTGATTATTGACATGTTAATTTTACACGTACATTAGGGGATGTTGCTTCAATATTAGACCACATTCATTTTTGTTTAGAATTGTTAAATGTGGGAAAAATTTTAATTTCTAAACGAAGAATTCAGTGTTTGGATAGTTTCAAGGTTGCCGTTGACAAACAGCTCCATAATGAAAATATTATGATTAATGACTCATTTTATAATATAATGTTTGTTAGAATGGTACATTGTATATTATTGTATCTTTAATATACCACAGGGCATTCAAAAGTCAACATCTATAGGCCGCCCTTTACACATATATGTTATGTTATGTTAAGTGTGAAGTATGAGCTTTTTCATACCTTTTTCTTACTATCCATCCACATTGAAGACACCTTTTGCTGGTTACAAGTGGTAAAAGAATCCCAATTCAATTTTATAAGGTTTTCAAGGCCAAACTGTATGTTGCTCGTGGAAGGAAACTAAAATCAGTTTTTAACATGTTACTTTAGCAGCTGTTTTTAATAATAAACAAATACCTGATGATACCATTATCTGTTTGTGTTTCAGTCTTTTGTCAAGCTTGAGGCCCCTTTATGTTCACTTTTTTAAAGTTGAAAATGTAATCTCCCACTCTGCATTCTTTTCAGGCTGTATGCAAACGGATTGGTATTGATACAGGAGACCGATTGGCACCCAACAGTATTAAGAGAAAGTTCCTTGTTTCTTTCATTCAGGATGATTCAGTAAGATTTAGTGTGCTCGAGATAGATATGATATGTTGCCGTCACTGGGGCTGGGGGAATTTTTGAAGTTGGCTAGGGGAAGCAGCTCGTTGACATTTGAACTTCTCTACCAGAAGCTGGAATTTCACTTTGTAAGTTAGAAGAGAGGGTTTTTTGTTCGGGTTTGGGTTTTTTTTGTTTGGTTTTTTTTTTTTTTATGACAAATTTCGGAGCCCCAGTCTAGTTGATTTTTTAAATCTCTTTTGATACCATTACTTCTCACATTGGTTACGGGTACAGTGCAGCCCGCTTATAATGACATCGTCAGGACCAGCGATATTATGTCGCTATAACCAAATGTTGCTAAATCCGATCAGTACATAATATGACCTATTATGAATGAAAAGTAATGGGAGAAATGCTATAACACTGCTATGAACCAAGATCAATTATAATTTGTGCATGGCTCTGAAAAGGACTGCGTTTAAAGCTAGTTGGTGGTTCTAGCTTACTGATTGAAAAACTCTTTGATGTCGACTGTCTGTGCTTGCTACAGCTCTGAATACCATCGCACACCTTGTCCTCTTCTTGCTCGACAGCATCAAAGAGCATGCCGCTGTTAGTGTGCTGTTGGGCAAAATGCTTCAGTGTCTCAATAGCTGCTTTAGCCTCCTTGCTGGAGACTAATTGGGTTGAGGGGCTGGAGCTTTCATCATCATCGCCATCTGACTTGGCTGCAGGTACGAATGGGGCTTTACAATCGTCTTATAATGTACACGTATAGCACACGCGACTGCCAAATGCAACTTTCTCATTGGACACTAACACATGCTCTCTCATTGGCAAGCCGACGATTGGCAAGCTATTGTTCCCAATGGTCAGGTCGCAAGGGTTCTCATTGGTGAGGGAGGGAGCTTGTGTTAATTTTTTTAACCCGATGTTGCTGATTCTGACCGAGCTGAGAGTGTTGCTATATATATCTGAAATCATCAAATTTCATGTAGCAATAACCGTTTTTTCGTTTCTAATGATATATAAGGAAAAAAACGGGACTCTGAGATCATGTCTGTATAACCAAAATGTCGTTTTATCCGTTATCGTTATAACTTTTGAGATCATGTCTGTATAACCGAAATGTCATTTTATCAGTTGTCGTTATAACTGGGCTGCACTCTACTTTATCTACTAATGTGATCTATGGTGCTGTATTTGTCTACCCAAATGATGCCCAGCTTAAACTGTCATGGATTCAAATCAGTAGTGGGTACCCGGGTAATAAAAGAAGAAAGAAATTTGAGAAAATTTAGTTTCTGTAACATTTGCATTGATCCTTCTTGTCACAGGTATTTCCCCACTTTCAAGAGTTCAATGTGGTACACGACTACCTTGTGACTCCAAGCCGCAAGATGCAAGCACGACTCAGGAAGAGGGGTCAAGAGGGTGAGTTTGTGTCGCAGCCCCAATTCTCTCTTTCTACACTGATTCTTAGTTCCCAAATATGTAGACTTTTTGACCCCATAATATGTATGGCTTCCATTGATATATTGGACTGGAAACTTGAATGGTTTGATTAATGTGGTTTTTCTCACGATAGAGAGTGATTGATTTTCAAAATTTAATTCATGCAATTTATCAGAGGAAGTAAATTATGAAGATGTGAAAGATTATTTGTCGATAAATCTGTGATATTGTTTGTGGAAAGAACACCATGTATTTTGCTATCAGTAAGTAAAAAGCAAATTAATAGCAACAAAAAAAAAGTTTCACTCTCTTTGCCATGAAAGGAACTTTGTCTTTTGTTGTTTTTTTTTTCCAAAAAGCGAGCATCAGCCGTAGAGCAGCATTGCAAATTAAGGCAATTAGTGTAAATAACCTTGCCCAAGGGCTGGGTCATAATTTTCCCGACAGGATTCGAACCACCAACCTTTCAGTTGTGAGCCCAAAGCACAACTGCTGGGCCACTATGACCAATAGTCAAATTAAAGCAGTGATTGTTGGGATTTAAAACGTTTTTGGAGACAAATAACAATAAAAATTACAATAAAAAGAATAAGAATTGCAAGAAGCTAAATTGACTGAGCTGAGGGTGGAAATTTAGAATATGTGAGATAACTAGAACCTATTGAAAAGTAAACTTAGTTTATAACAGGTAAAAGACTTTGCAGGAAGTTTTATAATATAGGCTGTGAAACATCATACTGCATTTGTTTTCATTTTCTTGAAATCTCTGTGATAGGTAACTGGGCTTACACTCATACTATCCGTCGTCCTGAGATCAATGACCAAAGTGTGGAATTGAGGATGCCCATATCTGAAAAAGACTATGAGGTACGTAATTAAAATTTCTTTTGCAAACGAGATGTCAGAAAGGTCAAAATATATCAAACATGTCTCATAGGTTCATTTAGTTTCTCCTTATGTAAATATATACGCATGTACATTTATACAATTTTTTTTTCACCGCACATCTTGGGACATATGTGCAATATATTTTATCATGATACTGTTCATTCATTGGACAAAACACTCCCCTGTGGCATGAAGTGCCTAGACAAGTAATGGCCATCTTATGCTGACGTCCAAGACCTATAACACATTTTCAATTTGGCTACTTACAGCCGGCGAATCACACTTATAACATATTTTCAATTTGGCTACTTACAGCCGGTGAATCACACTTATAACACATTTTCAATTTGACTACTTACAGCCGGTGAATCACACTTATAACACATTTTCAATTTGGCTACTTACAGCCGGTGAATCAGCAAGAGCATGATTTGACTGTTTGATTACAATTAGCCCATATTTAAGGATGAACAGCTTTAAGTGGTTGAAGAGTTAACTTTGATGTCAGTCATGTACACATGAATTTTTATCAGAACAAGAATGACAAAATGCTTATTTCTTTCACAGTTTGAAATATGAATTTGATTTTAAATGATTAAAATGTTAAAATAATATTTACCTTTGCACTTCCTGTATCTTCAGCATTTATTA
Organism: Plocamopherus imperialis; assembly: GCA_039654505.1. Lineage (NCBI taxonomy): Eukaryota > Metazoa > Mollusca > Gastropoda > Nudibranchia > Polyceridae > Plocamopherus > Plocamopherus imperialis. Next base: position 12,321 of record JBCHJU010463408.1, read on the forward strand.
TTTAGTTTTATTGTATGAGTTATGTCACTCCATAAAATCTTATTCAAAGCCAACTCTTTATGAAATGCTCACTTTTTTGACACATTTGATCATAAGTATTTTGATGCACCGACCTCGAAAGGTTGGTGCGAACTACGCGATTGATCTTGAAATTGCAAGTAATCACGAACTCATCTAGATTTTTTTTTCATTGACTCTATTTCAGTATTGATAAATTTTATGTTCATGTATGCTTTGAACCACCACGATGTCCTTCCCTTGCTGTGGTGTGGTGGCTTGCGTGCCTCATTGACCCAAAGATCTATGTCAGCGGGAGCTTTTGTTCCTGGTAGGGTCACCCAAGCTGGACAGATCAGAGGGTAGAGGCCAGACTAATTT
>JBCHJU010463519.1:0-12697 GCA_039654505.1 Plocamopherus imperialis
AGCGAGAGAAGAGAGAGAGAGAGAGAGAGAGAGAGAGAGAGAGAGAGAGAGAGAGACAGAGACAGAGAGACAGAGACTGACGGACAGACAGACAGACAGAGACAGAGAGGCAGAGACAGGGACAGAGAGAGAAACAGAGAGAGAGACACAGAGAGAGAGACACACAGAGAGACAGAGACAGAGAGAGAGAGAAAGCGAGAGAGACAGAGAGAGAGAGAGAGACAGAGAGAGATAGAGAGACATAGAGGGGGGGGGGGGGGTATCCAGCAGACAATGTGGTCAACATTGAGTAGAAAGTTTGCACCAAAATTTAACTTATCATCAACATTGGAGCCCAAAACTCTAGATGACATTAGATTTCAATGAGCTATAATCATACTTGCCTGTTAAATCTGGCGTTATCACTGTTGCATAACGAGGTAACCCTCGACCAAGATTGTTTGTAGCTCGTATGGTGAGGATATACTCAGATTTGGGCTCTGCGGAGATAATTTTAAAAGAAAAAGAAAATGGGTTGAATGATACCTTGGATAATTGTTTGTAGAGCTAGGGGCATTTGAAATGTAAAAATATTATCACTTTTTCTTTGCAGACAAGTCAACAATGGTGATTTGTCTGATAAGGGTAAGACAATCCATTCATATCATTCAAGCAATAAAATGTGAGTAGTTCTATTCTAGTGAATTAAAGAAATCAAGAATCATTTACTGGTTTCACTTATTCTAACCGTTTCCATTTTTTATTTCAAGAAAGAGAACATGTGTATGGATATGTATGATTTGGTGGAGCGGGAAGTAAGAGAAAAATAAAGTAAAGCTGATTCTGAAAAATGGAACTTGATTTTTTAATGTTTACTTCAATTCATGATAAAGAAATACCAGATAAAACTGGAAGTATACTCACGGAGATTCTCAATAGCATAATCATGAACGTCAGCTTGAAACGGTATTTCATACACATCAGCAATGCCACGGCCATAGCCAAGGATGTAGCCGCGTACCAGAATCTTGGAGTGGGGCGGGGGAGGGGCCCAGGACACTATAATGGAATTGGCCTTGGCTCTAGCAAACAGGTGGGCTGGCTTGGGCGGGACTTGGGATTCTGGAAATGTAGGGAACAGGGAGGTGTTATTTTTTGTTTTTTTTTCCTGAAACTTGAGGACTAAGTTTGGGAAATCAAAGACGTAGGGAAATGAAATATAGACTCACTTGGAATGAAAATAATCATTGCTTTAGCTTGAAAGTTGTACATGTACAAAGGTATTTTTGGCACATGAATCAATCTGTTGCTCAACTGGCCTCTAACTGGATGGTCACAGTGGCACAGTGGTGTTACAACTAGTAGGATGGTGGTTTGAATCCCTTCAGAGACATTGTAAAGTGTCCATTGGGCAAGGTTATTTACGTTAATTGCCCCAGATTTTCAACATTGCTCTGTGGTTTACGCTCGGTTTTCAATCAAAAACTAAAAGACAAATTTGCCTTCAGGGATGAATTAGTGGATAATTATTAATTGCATTATTCTATATAACGTGTCGCACACCAAGAGCAGCTTCATGTAAATCGTCGTAAGGTTTACTCTTACAAAAGCAACACAAAAGATACCATTCTATGCCTATTAGATGAAACCAATCCGTTTGACAGATAGATCCCTTAGTAACTCTTTGAGCTCTTTTCCCAGTTTTGAACTGCCTTACTCTTACTCTTAGTCCTCATAATAGCTGACAAAGTCAGATAGCTGAGTATTCTTGTCAACACACCTTAAGTACTTTATTATTCTAGTATTTTGATATTAGTGTTGTACATTTAAGTTTCAGCTTGAAAACTTCTATATCTTCACTGTACTTTACATTAGTAGGTAGTTTATTCCACAATCTGAATGTATTAGGGAAATATGAATATATATGGCTATCTACATTTGATGAGGGCAGTGTAAATATTTGAGAACCAGATCTTGTGTGGCTATTTCTCATATTGAATTCTTCTAGCGGTAATATTGCTTGTCCATTAATTGCTTTGAAAAGAATAATTACTATATTTCTATCTCTTTGTTCTTTGAGGGGTATCACCCAACTCATGGAAGCCACAAGCCAGTCAGATGACCCAACAGTTTGACTTACCATCCAGGTCATCTTCAAAGGTTTTGGCCTGGGCCCAGTGAGTGAAAGGACCGGAGCCATTGACCGTGGAGGCTGACACTCTGACTTGGTACTCGGATCCCTTAGCCAGCTCTGTGAAGATACATTTAATTGTAAAGACTGTACTGTAGTAATCATTACTAAAAAAAAAAAAAAGACAAAAAAAGTCCTTTCAAGCCTTTCTGCCCTCAGGGCCGGAGTTTGAACCTGTTCCAGTGACAGGAAGTGGACAGGGACAGATTAGATTTCTGAATAGGATGCTAATCTATTGCACAATACTTTCTCAGCTGACGTTGCACCCATTTTCTCAAGAGTGAGTGAAGTGAACAGTGGTAAATTTTCTTGCTTAAGGAAAAAAATGCATGTGCTATACGGTGATTTGAATCTGTAACCACTCGATCGGTTGCCCAATGCTCTACCGCAGAACCACTACACCCCCTTACAACCAGATGCTTATGGAAAATTCAAAAAATCCATTGGCCAGGTAAAATCAGAAATGAAGACTTATAGAAGAAAGCTGGACAAGAGACAATAGATCTTGAAATCAAAAGAGAATATGAGTATGGATGGATCAGACCCTGAGGTAGCCAATCCAAAGCATTACAAGACAGAGCCTGAAATGGAATCCTCAAGGAAAATGGAAGAGAGGCAAGAGCCCCAGTCACCTGGAGACGAAATCTGGAGTCAGATTTAAAAGAGACGGGGCTTGATTGGAGAGCGGTGGAAGCGACTGCTTTGGACAGAGGAAGATGGAGGGCACTTATTGGTGGCCTATAACCACTCAAGGACAAGAGGATGAAGACTGGTGATGATGATGATAGTAATCCACGGAAACCACAGTAAAGAAGAGAAGACAGAGATGGATTGGACATATGACGTCATGGTTAGAACAACATTACAATGGACAGAATGTAGTGCTGTTCTAATCATGGTGTCTTGCACAAGCTGACACAACTGTGGACCATTAGATCTCAAAAATACTTTTTTTTTTCATTTCAAACAATCAACCTACTGACAATACATGTACTAAGCTACAGCACAAAATATCTGTATAGTAGTCCTTTCAAGCCTAGGGCCGGAGCTTATCCCGGTTTCTGCAGCATGAAGCGGACAGAGAAAGATTTGATCTATCACTTTCTGAATAGGATGCTAGTCTATTGCAGAATACTTTCCCAGCCGAAGCTATACCCATTTTCACCTGGGTCGAGTGAAGCAACAGGGGTAAATTTTCTTGCTTAAGGGAAAAACGCAGGTCTCTATGAAGGTTTGAACCCGTGATCTCTCGGTCCGAAGCCCAACGCGCTGTCCACAGGGCCACTACGCCCCCTCAGTAGTCATAACACAATACAAAAATATTAGATTCTAGGCCTACAATGTACAGTTGGGCCCATGTCGTAGTGCATTAATTGGACAACCAAGTTACAGTATTTTCCTATATTAGCTGTAAAGTTTATCTTAAGCGGACCGCGGGTAAAGGGCGTTTATATTAACCGTATTTTCATTGTAATGGCAAAGAGAGAAAAAAAAATCGAGTCCAATGAAAAAGTTTATATTAACCAAGAATTTGCTTTAAGCACGGTTAATCTGAAGCGAATTTCACTCTATGGTCATGTTCATTCCGATATATGGGCATATTGCAGTCCAAGAATAAAATCCTTCTCAAGGTGATATATCTGCTATAAGTAGTCAATGAGTTAAGTAATAAGTACATTTCATATATTACATTCCCTTGTTTTTATTGATTGGTCTGTTGTTGGGTTTTTTTTTATACTTTTTTCTCCATTAGGTTATAATTTCACAAGGGTCATTGTATGAAGAATGGAAAGGTCTTATAACAGCACCTTATCATACAAGGTCTTCTATTATGACAGGCATTTCATTTTTTCTTTTTTTTTTTTTTACCCCGAAGTTTGGTTCCGCTAAGGAACTTGATATCAAATGGATATTTCAGTAATATTAATTTTTTTGTTTAGCTTTGTTTATTTGTTTGTTTTTTTTCAATTCCTATTTTTTTCAGAGGTTGTTTAAAAAACCTGATATAATCTTATAGACTTTACTCTGGTTCCATGAATGATATTGATGTTCATTATAATGTATCAATTTTCCTTTATTTCTCTTCCTACTCCGAAATTGCATCCTTATCATCATTGTCGCTTGACAGATAGTTGTATCAAAGAAACTCAGCATAAGAGAGATGCAACAGGTGTGAGGGATACTGGACTGGACAGGTTTCATGGACGGAATGAAAATATTGGTGAAAACAGGACTGACAAGACTGACAATGACCTTTGCACAGATAATGCACAGATAAATTCACTTGATACAGGCACTCCTATGAGTATAAATGAAGAACTCAGAGTCGAGGACTGCCAGTAGATATAGCAATAATATTAAGTCATGTTCAATCAGTCATGAAGATTTAACCCTTGGGCAAGGTTATTTATACTGTTTGCCTCCATTTGTGGTGTAAAATCTTGTGGCAGATGTTCGTTTTTGGTTAAAAAGTCAAAAGACCAATTGTCCTCTCGGGATGAATTCAGTAGAATTTTACCTTTTTTTTGTTTTAATCATAAAAATAATATAATGTAACATTAGCTCAACTTAATGAACTCTTTGACTAATTAAAGCTGATATATGCTTATGCTCATCCCAATATATACAGTGCACTCCGGTTAGCATGACATCGATGGGACCCTGGAAAAATGGTTGTACTAATCGGATGTCACGCCAAGCGAAATTCAAAGGAAGTAACTTTGTTGCAACATCAACGGCTGACATAATGATTGTTGATGATAGAAAATGCACGACAGATGTTTTATCGGTACAGTAAGGAAAAGGTGTGAATAGCTAACTGCATAGAAGCAGAAACAAAAGCTGAATAAGGAAAAATGCCCAAGCAACATAAAATAATCATTCATGCTGTCTGTCGGCTGTTGATTTGGGCAAATTTAGTGTAGATCTAGTGTACCGGTACCAAGTTATTGTAATTGAAGATTGTCGACGAAATGTTATTATCCACTCACCCTCTCAGACCCATAGACTATCAATACTATCTGGCCAGGTCTTCACACCTCCGTGATATCTTTCGTCACACCCCTGTCAGATTGAAAGAAACACGCATGACCCTTCCCTTACCGCTCTCCACAAACTGTACTTGGTATTAGCGGGACAAAGCTTTAGCCTAAACACCATGAATGTATACATTCAATCGTGTTTTGGGCCAACTGTAGGTTCGCTTCGATTGACACTCATTAGGCCCAGAAATGTGACAGTGTGTGTTTTAGTTTTGAACTTTAATTGTGTGCAGGTCTAGTAAAGTACATGCAGCATACGTGTACTGTAGTGTAGGCTAAGCCTAACTGAAGGTTGCAAATTGTAGGCTAGCCTTGTCGAGCCGCGTCTTCACAGATCACGTGGAAGGCCCATTCTTTGCCTCTCCCCCTGTCTGATCTGAACTTCCTCCTTCCCCCCCTCTTACTTTCGTATCGTATGCACATTGTGTAAGTCTAATCCACGGCTTTATGACATACTAGATCTAGGCCTTTATATTTTATAGTGTTGCTGCATGGTATCATTAATATCACTATTTAGTGGCCCAGATAGCGTCAGACGGTTACCGCACTAGGACAAAACAGTCGGCTGACAGTCAGCTGACCGTTTGTCGATGAGATGTGAACAAAGGAAATAAGAAGAGCTTACCACACTACGACGACCAGACAATCCTGTCTGGGAAGTTTGTGGCAGGGCCGACTGCCACAACATGTCGCCATGAAGTTTTGTGCGAGAGGAAAAATAGAGAGGCCTACCACACCTACGCAGACTGTCGTGTTGCTTTCTGGTGACCCCGTTATTTCCTGCATGGTCATCAGCACCTATGAATGGAATTCACACCACGTGTCTGCAAATTGTATTGCACATTTTATGTAGTGTTGCATTATCTAGATCTACTTGGTTGTGTTTTCTTTCTCAAAAAAAATTGTTTAAAAATTACTTTGAAGTTTTGTAATTTGTTTTATTAATCATGGATGTGGACGGCAACTGGACTGAGAAATTGATTTCTTCCATTGAGAACAAGTCTCTACTTTACAAACAAGCTCTCAAGGAATACTCCAATAGAGATCTTAAAGAAAAGAATTTTAGCGGGAAACACCTCAGATCCACGTATAGACTATAAAACTGTCCCTTGAGCAATCATTCATGAAGCATTGGGTGAACCCAATATTGTTTCCTACGTCTTTTGCTGTTGAAAGAAATCAGAAGAGCACAAACACAAGCAACTTCTGTCACATCCGTGCTTACGAAATATAACAGAGTTCTAATCTTAATCTCGTGAGATGGATGAAAGTCTCCTGACAGTTTAGTCGTGGTGCGGAAGGATTTTTTCCAACGACACGACAACAAACAGTCGGCCGACTGTTCTGTCCTAGTGCGGTACCCGTCTCAAAGTCCAAACTATTGGGCGAAAAAAAATTATTTGCATTGAGAATTAGGTCGCGGTAACCGGAGTCGGCATGTCATCTTAACCGAGGTTTTCTAACAAAGAATAAAAGGAAAGTTGGTCGGGACTCAAAAAAATGGTCATGGTATCCGAAGTGTCACGCTAACTGAGGTTGTGTTAAGTTGAGTGCACTGTAGGCACATTACAGTCACAGCCAATATATCACCTTTAAGTAGTCAAAGAGTGAAACAATTTTTCTTTTTTTTTTTTTTTTATCCATTCCCCTAGCTCAAGATTAATGATAATTAGGTATGCAGTTTAAATACATGTATATCAATGAATGGCAGATCAAACCTCTGAAATCCCTTCTTTGTATGTATGCAGTGGTCCTTCATTTTATTGGCATCGGAAACAGAGCTCAGTAATAACAAGACTATTCCAAATCCCTGTTTTTTTTAAATCATATTTCTCTTTTGGAAAAGATCTGTTTCAATGACACCAAGCGACCCAGAGACCGGGAATAACGAGAACTGGAAAATGGTTATCTGACATATAAAATTCATTATTTTCAACTACCGGTAAGACACACATTCATCCACTCGCACATCACATCAGTCATCATACACACATTCACAATAAGGCCGTTGAGCAAGACAAGATACCCTATAGGCTTAACAAAGAACACAATTCTGTAGTACTGCGATTTGGTAATGTGTGTGTGTGTGTGTGTACAATACAATAGGCACTTTAAAGTCTAGTCATATTAAGATAATTTGATTGTTTCCCTTGAAGATTGGGAACAACGAGAGCACAGGAATAATGAGACTTTATACTTGGAATGAGGGTTCTCGTTATAGCTCAATTCCACCATAGAGACTTCAGAGGTTTGATCAGCTGATCATCGTCTGGTGCAACATTTTGCTGTGTTTAAATTTATATAATCAATTTCGTTGATATAATTTTGTTTACTTCAATGCAGCATGATTGTTTTGTTGAAATATCTTCCTGTGTGCCTTGAACTAGAGAGAATAAAATTAATCTATCATTATCATATCAAAGCTAGAAGATAGCAAGATTTTGACTCATTGAAATGTTGATGTAGAATTGATCGAGGTTTACCGTATATATACTCATGGATAATGTGCCCTCTCTCATAATATGCACCCCCTACTAGAACAACTTAATTTTTGTCTCAAGGGTATCTCATGCGTATAATACTCATCAACTTTTTCAGAAAAAATTAAAGTTGTCTGAAGCAGAAAATAACATTGATACAGAATGATGATTAATGACCTGTAAATTGAGATTCCACCTAAAAATAAATCACAATTGAGCCCTGTATTGTAGCATTATCTTGTGCAGTATCAATCTGCCATTTGGAACCGGAGCCAGCAAAGATATTTTTTCAGTCTCCACTTAAACGTAATGTTAACTTAATGTTAATGTTAACTTTAATGTCTTTATGCCACCAAATTATATTAGAGTTGTTTCCCTGAATGAAAAGCGATCTCCTGAGGTACAGATTGTATTCAAGGCTCTTGTAACGTACGGATAATACGTATCCCCTGCTTTAGAATACATATTGGTTTTGGGGTCCAAAAGTGCACATTATACGTGAGTATATATATGGAATGTTTTTCACAAGTATATCTTTGTGCTTCTACTTCTGTGGTTGTCCTCTTAGTTTGTATTGATGTTTTTCTTGGCTTAATGTCTGGTACTGGTATTGTTGTCGGGTGTTGAAGACTCAACCAATGGAATGTTAAATTTTAAGGTTCCAGGTTCAATTCCTAGATGGGGGCATATTGGCTCTGCGGACAGAGTGCTGGGCTTCGGACCGAGAGGTCACGGGTTCAAACCACCGTAGAGAAATGTGCTTTTTCCTCAAGCAAGAAAATTTACCCCTGTTGCTTCACTCGACCCAGGTGAAAATGGGTACAGCTTCGACAGGGAAAGTATTCTGCAATAGACTAGCATCCTATTCAGAAAGTGATAGATTTAATCTGTCACTGTCCGCTTCATGCTACAGTAACCGGGATAAGCTCTGGCCCTATAAGCCGAAAGCGCTTGGAAGGACTACTTTTCAATTCCTAGATATAATGTGTGACATTAGTATTAGTCCTTGGTAAAAGTTCTTTAGGTACAAAAAATATATGTTATACATGTATAAATAATAACAATAGTAATACTAAGAATAAAAATAAAAGTTACCTAAAATTATATTTTATAGTGAATTTTCTCATAGTGCTCAACAGTAGAGAGGTGCACAATCACATGCATGCACACACATATACACGTTATATTAGAAATTAAAATGAGTGTTCAACAGTTTAAAAGGCTAGCTATTATATGACTTCATAAAACGATGTCCATGACTAAGACAATACAACAATGTAGATCTATTGCTTTATCATAAACTTTATGCAGGACACAAAAAAATAACAACAAAAGAATATTAACTCAAAAAGTGTGTATTTCTCTTAATGCTGCTTTCTTTAATATGACATAGACAGCAATGAGCATCTACATTGGTAAAGTGGGAGTAATTTTACCATCTATCAAAACCAAAGTAGTCAATGGGAATGTTCATTTTTTAATTTTAAAATACAACTTCTATAAACGTACAAGCTCATCTTTCACACATATACACACATGTGGACAGTCTTCTAAAAATAAATACCCAGTCACCAAGAATGGCATTGCAAAAGGTGTCTACAAAAAAGTTATGCTAGATACCAAAGCGCATAAAATTCTTTAAAAGTCATTCATATTCATCTCAATTCACACATCATGAAGTTGAAAAAAAGAAAATTGCTGAAATTATACAAGTTCAATAATATCACTTGCTGAAAACTGAGCGAGATAATTACATGACTAATTGGACACTTATATGTTAATACATGTAGTGGGCTATCCCACATATCAAACCAATTTGGATCTCAATAACTGGAGCGCTGATGGTTTATTGATTGATTGCTTTATACTATACCCCGTTAGGGGCGGTGTAGTGGCTCTGCGGTAGAGCATTGGACTACGGACGGAGAGGTCACAGATTCAAACCATCGTAGGGACATGCGTTTTTCTCTTAAGCAAGAAAATTGACCCCAGTTGCTTCACTCGACCCAGGTGAAAATGGGTACAGCTTCGGCTGGGAAAATTATCTGCAATAGACTAGCATCCTATTCGGAAAGTGATAGATCTAATCTGTCACTGTGTGCTTCATGCTACAGAAATCGTGATAAGCTCCAGCCCCTTAAGCCGAAAAGCTTGAAAGGACTACTATACCCCGTTAGCCACCTGAGCCATTACAGGGTGAAAAATGAGGGATACCAGATAGCAAGTGACCAGGTTCATAACAATGCACATGAATGGGGGATGGCCACCAATTTTGGACTCCAGGTCGGTCTGCATCAAACTGATCCATCCCTCCCTAAGCCCCACATGCCTCACCTCCACCACAGCAACCCCAGCATCCCCTCTCTAACGTTGCAGTAAAATCAGCAACATTTCCATGTGATGGAAATGTCGTCTAGAGAATTACTGTCTTAGTGCTGCACACAAGGGAAAGACTTTCTTGTCATAGGATGAACTAGAAAGCGGCCCTAGTGCAGGCACTGATAGTTAAGGCTGTCTCCTGGCCCATAGTCATGGAATTTCGATATCCTTTAGTTTCATCCTATGATGAAACTAATAAATGAGCCTGGTAAATCAAAATTGCTCCATGTGACTGGGGGCAGCCAACGGGTACCATAATACAGTATAACTCTGATATAACGGCACAAACGGGACATGCTTTTAAGTGCTGTTACAACCGAGCACATTAAAAACCATGACATTGTTAAGAATTGCGCTTCCTTCCTTGCACCTTTGGAAAGGAAAGGAAAAGAAAGAGAGAGTGCCGGTAAGATTATAAGGACCAATATCAACACACTGTTGAAGGAGTAGAGGCATTTTAGTTGGCTTCTGAGCATAGCAGTAATAGTACACTGTACTGACAATTTTTAATTGGTCAATGCCTGTGCCTGTATTGTTAAGAGCTCTGCCTACCTGCACTGCCATTATAACTGAAATGAAGGCCACAGGTGCCGTTATATCAGTAAATCTTTTACTGTCGTTTAATAGAGGGGAAAAGGGGGCTTGGGGAAAGTGCCTCTATAACAGGTGCCATTATACCCCAGCCATTATATATGGATTGGACTGTAGTACTATTGTAGTTGAGACCCAGGATGTTTGAAAATGTAGGATAGCCCGATTGCACTAAAAGTATCCAATTCATCTAATGGGAAAGGGTGGGGTGAATGTTTAAAATTCGGAACACAATAAATCAAATGCTTTATATTCATCACCATCATCATCATCATGCTGTATGCATTTACAGTAGAACAGTACTGTACATAAGTGGAGATTTAAAAAAAAAAAAGGTTTTAAATTTAAAGAAAAATCATAATAAATATTGAACAGTACAGGATGCTCCCAAAACAGTGTCATTTTTCTCTTGAACTTGAAGATAGCATATAGAAACACTATTTTTAAAAAAATGAGTGAGTTAAGAAAAAATACATGCCGGTGTATGAATGTTTGATGGTTTGATGACTGGTTTAATACCGGTTTAATAATAAAAATATCCTGCTCACCGAGCTATCACAAAATTTTTGCTCATTTTCTTTCTTGTCTTTCTTTTTCTTTTTCTTGATTTTTTTTCTCTCTGTTTTTCTTTTTTGTTTTTATCTTTTCCCTTTTTGTATTTTGTTTGTTTTTTTGTTGTTTTTTTTCTTTTTGTTTTTTTTTTGTGTGCTTTTTTGTTTTTGTTGGGGGGGGGGGGGGGTGTTTTGTTTTTTTTTTTCATCATAAAAGAAATGAAGAAGAGAGATATACACTGAGATTTAATATCACTGCATTAATCTCCTTTGGGCGAAAAAGCAACTACCCCTAGAGTGGAAAAGAATAAATATCACAAGTTATGAAATAACACTGGAAAACAAATATGACATATTGTTATTGTATGTGTATAACAACCAATGTAATCCCAAATATGTACAGGAACACCAATCTATGCATAAATAAACCCAAAATTCTAATGAACATAATGGAAACATTAGCGAAAAGTAACTTTTCTAAATGAATATTTCGCTAGTTTTTTTAGAATGGGAAAAAAGCAAACTAAAATAAACACAATTTTGTTCAAAAGTTTTTAAAAAATAATCCACTTTGAGACAGATTTCATTGAGAAAAAAATATAGTATAAGAAAATAAATATATTTACTGGGTGCGAGTAAAAAAAAGCAGAGGGCTTTAAGAGGCCATAACTCTCTTCAATTTGTATTGATAGTAAAAAAAAAAATTCATACATGCTTTATTTAACTTATTATCAATACGTATGTCAATTTAAAGCAAAATATAACCCAGGATAATGAAACGCCCATGATTTTAACAGAAACCCTCATATCAACGTTGTATAAATTATATACAGGATGTCTTGAAAAGTTGCACAGCCAGGTACAGTGAGTCACTGGTTTTGAAATGATTTTGCTAATAACTCAATGTAACAAGAATTTTATAATGAGTCAATGGAACCAAACCCAAATCAAATTAGTTCACGAAAACTGAAGTTATATCAATTTTAGTGAAGTATGGTCATTTGAATGGTCAGTTTCCATTTATTTAGACCTACCGCCAGGCAGCATCCATGGCGGTTTCATTCGATTAGGGTGTTACCATGCCTCACTATTTTGGGCATATCTTCCGGTTCGCTGGACCGACTTTGATGAAATAAAATGCAATCAACTCAAGAGACATTGTTTTTACTAACAAACATCATTTCAAACTCATGACTCGCTGTACATGGCTGTACAATTTTTAGGGGCACCCTGTATATCATTTACACAATGTTGATATGAGATTTTCAGAGTGCACCTGTTAAAATCTTTGTTGTTTCATTATGCTAGGTTACATTTTACTTTTAATCAAAGTACACATTAATAATAAGTTAAATAAGGTATGTGTGAAATTCTATTTTTATCTTTACAAAGTTAACAAAGTGAAGAGAGTTATGGCCCCTTAAAGTCCTGTACATTTTGCTTTTTTCTTGCACCCAGTATATGTGGGTCTGTGTGTATGTATAT
>JBCHJU010463630.1:0-12691 GCA_039654505.1 Plocamopherus imperialis
GGGGGGGGGGCTGAGGGCAGAAGAGAGTGGCAGCCTTCACCATGCTTGTCTATCATGTGAGGTTCTTTGGAGATCGTCTGGTGTCATTTCAGTCCATTCTTTGATGTTGTCGGACCAGCTCTTTCTCTGTTGTCCTCTCTGGCCTTCGACAGTCCCTTGGATTGTGGATTCTAGTAGGCTGTCCTGACGGGTGTTACTTCCGTACCACGATATCCTTCTTCTTTTAACTGTGGCCAGCAGATGTTCTTGTGGTCCCGTGTCTTCTTCAATTGGTCTCTATTCATTAAGGATGGTTTCCGTGCTTACTATACTGTCCATATATATGTGAATTCGTCTACTGTAATGGCAGTAGCGAAGGAGAAACAGGTGCATACTGTGACAGGTGTGTCTTGGAGAACCGTTTGTGATCGATGAGTCTTAGAGAACCATTTTTGACAGGTGTATCTTAGAGAGCCATATGTGCCTAAACAATAAGGTGACATTGAAAAATCGTGAATATCCAATGTTGAGCTTAAAACGTGTAGAACAAAAATTGTCTCATTCTATAATCATGTCGTTCAGGAATCTGGAAATAGAACAGCACTTTGATAGTTTGCAACAACGCGCATAGTACTATTCTTTGGCATGTAGAACAGCTGCATATGCAAACAAGGATTGCTTGTCGTAGAAGTTCTTTTTTTCCCTATTCAATACTGTGGAAACCTCCAGGTTTGGATGACCAATACACAGAAGTTTACATATGACGTATCTCAAGCTTGACATTAAACGTTTCAGTTGTCGTGGAATCGAGTATTCTTTGAGTCCCAGAGGCGAACAGAGGATGGAAAGAATTAATAAAGATGAGAATTAACCCTGGATTTAGGAATTCTTAGCCTTTTGTTTTGTCTTCTCGTGCGCTTTTGCTTGTCATTGATTTGATGGTATTGAGGGAAGCCAATTATGTTGTTTGTTATTTTGAACACGGTGGCTACTTTAGCTCTTTCCGTCTCACTACCAGGGGTACGAGGCCGAGCTTGTTTGAAAATTTGGATGGCGTATTACGGGAGGAGTCGCGCATGATTTATTCTGCTGTTCTCCCCTGGACTTTATCAAGTTCGTCTACCAAATGGATTTGGCGGGGATCCCAAACAACGTATGCGTAATCGAGGAGAGGTCGAACAAGGTCCTTATAGCATGTGATCATGTCTTTGTCGGTGTTTTCCATGGAGGTACTCTCTCCTCTATTCTATTTAATGTGAAACTCAATGACATTGTCGAATCTGTAACTGCAAATGCCAATACTTCCCTTTTTGTACATGACTTTGCAATTTATATCGAAGGCAAATACCTATTCAAATTCTCTAATGATAAACCTGTCCGTTTTCATAGACAAATACAACTTCACCAAGAACAAACATTAAGGTGGACAACAAAAGCGACAAAGTCTTTCCCACAACCAAATTTTTGGAATTGACTTTCGGTCATAGGCTCACCTTTATCCAACATGAAACGGAATTGAGATTGCGTTGTCAAAAGGCCTCAGATATCCTTCGATTAGTTGGCCGTACGAACTGGGGTGAGGAAAAAAAACGACTCTTCTTTGTTTTTAGCGTACCTTGATCCGATCTAAACTTGATTATGGCAGCATCTGGTACTGTTCACATAATTATGCTCTTAAGCTACTTGACACTGTTCACATAATTATGCTCTTAAGCTACTTGACACAATACAACATCAATGTCTTCCCACAGCACTTGGAGCCTTGAGAACGTCACCAGTTAAGACTTTACACGCAGAGGTCAACGAACCCTCCCTGGCTCACTGACGTATTAACTCTCCATAAATTATCATCTGAAGTTGGAATGTATCCCAAAAAATCCAGCTCATTTCTATTTTTCTGAAAGGATCACCAGCCGAAATTTTTGAATGACCCCACCTTTCGGTGTGAGGACCCTTCACCATGTCTCTCAGTCAGACATTCGTCTACCAGACATAGATGAAAGAAAACATGAGATGCCACCACCAGGGACACAAACAAAAATTTCAATAGATCTGTCGTTAGATAAGTTAAAATTACGAAACCAATAACGCCATTCATAAACAAGAATTTCTGAACTTGAAAGAACAATATCGAAACTTTCAAGAAATTTGCACAGATGGATCTAATCAAGAAGATAAAACAGAAGCTGCCGTATACTGTCCTAAAATCCCTGACAAATCTGGTCAGATGAGATTGAGGTTGAGAGATAACACCTCGATATTCAAAACCGAACTCAAGCAATTTCTAATACGATTTAACAACCAATTGCAAAGATAACAATAAAAACTGTGTTATCTATACCAATTCTTTTTCGGCTCCGCAAGCACTTTTGAAACCTGTCAGAGCCTAAAAAAAAAAAACCGGAAAAAAGTTTATAAAAAGAATCGAAGTAATACATGGGAATTCCAGAATTGGCTTTGTCTGGATCCTGGCTATGTTGGCACAAAGGAAACGAAACAGCTGACAGGCTGGCAAAGACTGCACTATTACAAAACATCAACGAAAACAACTGTCTAATATTTTCTTATTTTAAACCGGTAAAAAACAAATACATAAATAAGACCTGGCAACAAGATTGGGTTCAGGAAACAAGCAATAAAATACATGATATTGTCCCAAAGATAAAAGATGACTTGCTAAAGGTGAAATTATCAAGGAAGGATGACACCATTATAAGCCTACTTCGAATGGGCCATACATGGTAAAACCGTTCTTTTACTCTGAAGAACGAAACACCTCTATCGTGTCCGGTCTGTGGTCAGAATTTAACTATAAAACTTATGCTACTTGAATGTAATAACCTGAACCACATTAGAGTGTCGTTCAATAAACAAGGAGACCTCTATAACGTGTTTCGCAGCATCAAATAATATAAGAGTATTCTGAGTTTTCGTAAGTCATAAAGGTTTTTAACAAAATGTAAATACACCAATTTAAAAAATTACACAAAAATTTTGTCATACGAGGCTTGTCCGGAAA
Source organism: Plocamopherus imperialis (assembly GCA_039654505.1). Lineage (NCBI taxonomy): Eukaryota > Metazoa > Mollusca > Gastropoda > Nudibranchia > Polyceridae > Plocamopherus > Plocamopherus imperialis. The sequence continues at coordinate 2,999 of JBCHJU010463630.1, forward strand.
ATACTCGTTCTTTTGCCACTGTGAGTTTATCACTTGAATGATTAAATTGAAACTTACTGACAATCAACTGGTGCCACTTAGCTACGTATCGACCTAATCCCCATCAAGATCGACACATTACTTCCAACGGTGCAGATGAGACAAAATACCCTCCCTAAAAAAAGTTCCGTCAAGACTCCTTCACCATTCTTGTACCGCACCTACGAGTTCCTCGTCGTCTTCAAATCCCATTCCGGCAAGGTGGTGCTTCAGTGGCCCAAGCATATGGAAATTAGGAGGTGCCAGATCAGGACAGAGTGGTGGATGTGATGTTTCCCATTTAACGCCAATCTTTTGCGACCTTGGCCGTGTGTGGCATCGCATTGTCATGTTGCAGAACAACGACCAGGTCTTTTCGGCGAATGGCTTCTCTGAGTCTGTCCAATGTCTCACAATAAGTGGCGACATTGCCAGTTAATCCAGGGGGCAAAGCATGCAGGACAATACCTTTTGCATCCCAAAACACCGCAGTCATGACTTTTTTCACCAAGCGGCCAAAAGTTGACGCTTTAAGTTTTTGGCTCTTTGAGAGAATGAGTGTTTCCAAGTCATTGAGCCTTTCTTTGTTTCAGGGTTAAAGTGCTGGACCCAGGTTTTGTCTCCCCTGATCATAATTATGTTTCAGAATCTTTTCACAGTGTAAGGGTTCCTTATTTGTGTCACCACCAGGTCACATGTTCTCGCTGCTCTCCTCCCTGTTTACAAAAATCGAAGTACAGCTCTGACTTTCAACTATGACTAATTATTTAAGGTGGTCGCCATCTTTACCTGTTCATGATAAATACATCCGGTCACCGAGGAACTTCAAAATATGTGTTCAGGAAGTGCATTAGTACAAAAAAGCAACTGCAAATTGCTGATTCAAAAATTATGATTATGATATCGGGAAAACCCGGTTATTTTCCGGACAAACCTCGTATTTCTCATATTTTTATCATGTTCAATTTTCACAATCCTGTCATCTGATTACTCTGACTAGAAAGCCCTGAGATCGTGCAATACAGATAAACTGGGTCATACTTCAAACAAAGAAACAAACAATCGAACTACCAGATGAATTTGGTGGGGGTCCAAACAACGCATGCATATTCGAGGACAGGTCGAACAAGTGTCTTTTAGCATGTGATCATGGTCTCTGTCGGGCAGCCTCTGAGATTCCTTAATACGAAGGCACTAGTTCTGTTTGCCTTTGGCACAATGCCTTGTATATGGTTCCTCCATAATGGTGAGTTTGACTACAATGTATTTAGCGTAGTCGACTCTTTGGAGAGATTGTCCATGTAAAGTGTAATCAGCTATGATTGGATTCTTCTTGTTCGTTTATGATATAAAGTGACATTTCGTGATGTTAAGAGAATGATTTATATGAAAGAACAAAGAGGAGAAAAAAAGAAAGAAACAAACGCTTTGAAAGAAACAAATTGAATTCATCTTAGCTTGTTTCTATCTCATCAAGTTTTTTATCTTGTGCAAATATCGTCTATCATGCTCTTTCAATCCATTCTGTGTTGGGATTCAATATGCCCGAGTAATACCGTTTGGAGAATCATGTTGCCATCTGGCTGGATTGACCTAAGTTGTCCTAACGATGTATGCGGTTTTTCTTTACTGGGCTCCTCCTGTTTCATGCCACCGGTCACTGGAATGTGATGACTCCATCATCAACGATCAATGTGGCAACATTGCTTTCATTAACAATTGTTCGTTTCGCCATCTCAGACTTTGCATTGAGTTTTTGTCTGAGTATCATGGAAATCTTTCTTAAGAGCCTTACCTCGACAAATAACACATTCCTTGCAAGTTGTTACTATCATCTCCTTTGCTGAGGTACAGAACTACGAATGTTACTGACCACATGCTTTACATACAAACGCACACGATGATCTTTCCTGAGCCTCGAGTTGATATTTGTTTCTTATATTGTGTTTCTGAATGTTGCCATTATTACATCCTAGATCCATTTGGACAATCTCATCGTCACGTTTTCCTCTCTAAAGCTAAGTTACATTCAAGGGCTTACTCTCCATTTGTTTGCGGTGTTTTTCTGTCTTTTGAAGGATATGGTAACTTCTGGGTTCATTCCTTTTTGGAGACCACCATGTACACCACTTTTTTCAAAACTCATTTGATAATTTTAATAAAATTACTGTGTCGAGAAAGAATTGGAGATTTTGAAAGCATTTGATTGATGGGATGCCATCTGAATATTTCAGGTTTATATTATGTCTTATTTCTATTTCCGTTAATGATGTAGGATGATGTGAATCAACACAGAAACGTAATGAGGGCACAATAGGTATTGGCTCTGTGTGACCATTCCTGAAGTAAAGTCTCTACCTTTCATATAATAACCTCTTTCATCCACCTAATGACGATTGACACTCGGCTAAAATCTATTTTGGCTTGGCCTGTACATGTTAGAGCCACTTCCTGTGATCTTTTGGGAACTACCACGAAACTTTCATTTCGGACCTTTCAAATACTGCCTAACGAGCTACATAAACCTTCTTCAGGTTTCATGCTCCAGCAGCCTCCTCCTTTAAGCTTACCCATCATCTGAAGTGCACATCCAGCCACCGATCCCCATTGTTTGCTTCTGACATCAGTCACGTCATGATGAAATGCCAGGTTCCAATGTGAGGTCCCGTATGACTAATGAATCTTCAATTTTAATGGTTGTTTATCATGAATGGATTGTAGGCCAATCGTATTCCAGTTTTTTCACATCCCTGGCTCTAGTCATTCCTAAATCAAAGGCCAAAGCGCAGCAGGAAATTTTCGTTCATTGTCCTGCAACAAATCGCTGGTAACTTGCCAAGCAGGCACAACAAACAAACGGCTGCAGTTACGACTTGTTGATCTGCCTCTTGGAAGGCTAGAGCCCGCTAAAATAATTCGCTTCAGTTCGACGTATGTAGAATTTGATTTGTCTAGCTAGAAACTAGAGAGCTTAACCTCGTCTGGAGACGAATTTTTGAGCTACTGGGCAGATCTTTGTTGTTACATTCTGTTAAGGAGTCTGTGAGACATGATCATGTCCACACTATAAATAGAGGAATACAGCACTTTGGTGAATACCACCACCTTTCTGTGAATTTAAAAATGACCCAGATATCAATTTTTCACAGTCTATATTGGAAGCTACTTTACTTCATCAAGGCGAGGGTAGTTAGCAAGTTTCAAGTGTAGTATTCAAAGAAAATTGAAATGAGGTGTTTCAGATTGCGCCGATGCTATTTTAGCTCAACACAACCCACGGATGGGGGCGGGAAAGAATGGCCCAGACGTTCCGGTAAATTACCTGCTCGTTTGCCCGCAGCAAGCCGCTGATAACACCGGTTAACTCCGGACAGTTTCAATTTAAACTTAGGACAATTTTCAAAACAGGTATCAGCGGGTAAACAAGCGGTGGAAAACCTGCTTCAGTGCGGCCGTATCCTGATGCATCACCATCTCTAAACGATTATTTTTGAAAGACTGTTTCTAGTTTCATTGAGCCCATTTTCATTTACATGTATACCTATACTGCTCTCGTAGAGGCCCAGTGTGTGAGGCTATTCTAAATGTAAACTATGCCATCGAGGAAAGTATAAGCATATTTCATAAACATAAACGAATGTTGTAAACCTGTCTCTCAGGATTTTGATACATCCTATACATTTTAAGAGGTTTGAAAAACCGTGTGAATTATGTCCGTATCCGTCCTATCTCTGTACATGCACATGCTCTTCTTAAGAAAAGCCTACAGGTACATGAATTCTATTTTTGGTTTATTACATTTTGTCTTAAGGGTCATCTTGCATCTCAGTATATCCATGTCTTGTGTCTCAGTATATCCATGTCTTGTGTCTCAGTATATCCATGTCTTGTGTCTCAGTATATCCATGTCTTGTATCTCAGTATATCCATGCCCTTTCTAAGGAAAACTGAGAAAGGACTACATCATGTCAAAGGATTTTCGATGAAAGGACAGGTATATATTTCGCCATTATTTGATGCATATGCCTGGCATCTCAGTATATCCATGCCCGTTTCAAGGAAAGCTGGGATGATACTTTCGACGTCTAGATTTTATATATCGGACATTATGTAAACCACAAGAATATTACTGGTTACACAAATTTCACGCCCTTGCGGATTCATATTTGATGAAAGGGGCAGCCATCTTTGTATCATGCACATCCCAGTATATCCATGCCCTTTATAAGGAAAGCTGGGATTTGATACTGGTATTTGGTGTAATTCTTTTATCGAACATATGGCTTGGCTAATCTGTTTGATTCTGCACATTTTCAATGTATCTGCTTGTAATCTCTTTTTGTGTTTACCAGAATACTGTGTCCAACGATAAGAATTCAGTGGACATAGAAACATATAACAGTTAGTTTGTATTTTCTTTTGTTATTAAAATTTAACAGTCTTTCAAAAATAGTCATTTATGTAGATGTAAATTTTACAATACGATTAACCTTACTCAGAGATATGGGAAATCGAAAGACATATGGCTAGACATAATATCAAATTAGATCAGTGCTTTAAAGAGGATTTGTAATACCAGTGAAAAATGAGATTCCTGAATTATGTGCCTTCCATTCCTACCTCACTGCGGTATTTAGAGATTGCATTTACTTTCAAATCTTTTGAACTGTTATCTATCTGAATAGCGTAAAAGGGCTGCCTTTGTATCTTTCTTTCACATTATAATCAATACATGTAGAATTCTGCTTGATTCTTAGGAATGATATTGGACCATTTAGACCATTCAGGTGAATTTACAGGTTACTTATTTTTTCCTGTTAATTTTTCATATTGCTTTATTCTTCCTATCTCAGCAATTTCTTTCATAAGACCTGTTTGGTTTTCCCTACTAAACCAGGTTTTGGCAACAGCCTATTCAACCCTGAACATTATCAATCCTTGAACCCTTTTGGTTTTTACTTCGTCTGTGGTTGATTTTTCTCAACAGAGTTAATGAAATTTTGTCATCGTGAAAGGTAATGACCAAGAGCTAAGTTCTTGGCAGTGTTGGGTTTTCAAATACATGTGATGTTTCTGCACTTGAGAGCTTGATGTAGTGTTTTCATATGCTTCATTTACTTGCCCTTTGAAACAATATGCATCTCCAAGGCGCGATTCACGACTTCTCAACAACAATCAAGGTCAAATGGAATTTGCGTTTCTAAGCATGTCCTTTGTCAGAATCGTTGTAAAAATTGTTTTCCATTTTCGATCGATTTTGAGACGTTGCCGGCACCTTTTTTTTAAAGCAAATTGATAAAAAATGACCTTCCTTTCCAACAGACAAAACTTTCGACTTGGAAAGAATTTCCAAGCTTGTCTTATTGATGGGGCTGAGGATGGGAATACGCTTTTGGAACCACCGTTCTCTTGTACCTATACGAAACAGGGCTTTGGAGTAATACTTTAGGATTCAGTCCTGTAAAGCAAATCGTGACTCGATGTATTGTCATTATCACACAGTCATTAGATTGCATTCAGGCGATTGTAGGGGGATATCACATGTTCAGTGTCATATAAAAGTGACCACCCAACAACCGATCAGTCTGCAAAACCAGTGCGTTGTATTCATATGCCAAGTTCTCCATATGAAACGTCGCCAAAAAGTCTGGCACACACGCCAGGGGTAGGACTTCTTTTGGACATGGTACTGCCAGGCCATGCCAAGAAGTCGTCTGAAGCAGTGCAGATGGCAGGCGTGGATCCTAAGTTCGCGACACGAGCACAGTCCACGCTTCATTTCTCTAAAGCAGGTACTGAGAACACCAGCTTCGTATTGGTCTTGGTATACTTTCATCTCTTTGTTGGTTGTTAGCATTGCATTGCACCACACCTTCCTTGCTAGGCGAGTCATTGCAGTTGTAGTCACTATTTTACAAATCCGCACAATAAGCTCGAAGTCGAAGGAAAGGCTGTCGGAGACTATTTTGTCGATAAGGCTGTTGACCAGCTCCAGGAAAAGGACGAGGAGAAGAGAAAAACCGGGTAGGGTAGAGTGGGTGAATTGAAGCAAGAATAAAAAAAAAGTGAAGTTAAAGTTAAGTCCCGTGTCTGATACACTCATCCTGCACCATCGACATTATGTGTTTGGGTGGCGAGTTTCTTTCCACGTCGCTTTACTTTTCGCTTTGTCTGAAGAGACTTGCTTCCCATTACTCCTGGGTGGGAGAGCGGAGGCAGAAAAAAAAATCCCGGCACGACTGGCGATCGAACCCGGGACCTTCTGCTTGAGAGGCGAGCGCACTAACCACTGCGTCACTCCTGTCGCTAAGAAGAATAAAAAAGAGAGTTCTTTTTCTAAGAATAAAAGGTAATGGAATATTTCAGAGAAAAAAGAGGGAAAAAATAAAGATGAAAGCAAATTGGGGATTAAAACTGAAAAAGAAGGCAATGAAGATGAAACAAATTGAAAAACAAAGAAGAATATGATAGCTGAGGATGAAAACGAAAGTGTTGTAGCTACCAGTCGCCGCTTTTGACTTTCAATATGGTTCACATCATGGCTGCCCCATGATGCTGAGGTGGTGCGGGCATGGGTAAAAGCAATGAGACACGTTGAGTAAGGATAGCTGGCTTCTAAATCTCTCCGTGACCTTGGTTAGGGAGTAACGAGGGTCAAGGTTGGCCGTTGAGTTAGCACGGTATGATCGAGTCGTCGGTTTTTAGGGTCGCTGAAAGGTGAGAGGGCCGACACTGTGCGTCTGTGGATGGGTAACCCTTCTGGTCCGCGTGATCATTTCTTGTAGAAGCTGGCTGGGAGTGGGTCTCGCAAGACTTCTGGTGAAGACAACGGTAGGGCTGTTGCCACTGTGCTGTCATTTGATTGAAGTTGGGAGATGTCTGAAGCAATGAACACCGACGATGGATTCTGTCTGTCCTATGTCTATTTTACTTTTTCTATGCTCTTTCACAGCTCTGTGCCTAATTCTAATGACACGGTGTAAACGCAGCCTATTGCTTTATCAGCGATATAATATTTCGTGTACTATTTTGTATTCAATAAATATGCATTTCATTTCGATGTCTGCTAATGTATTTCTCTCTGCACATTTTATACTTCCAGATATTGGTACACTAGCAATGATGGCTCTGGCATTACATTTTCTTCATTTGCGGCAATGACTCGACGATAAGTAATTTTTGTCACGAAAGCAAAACACGAGGGCTCTCTTTCTTTTTAACATTTACCTTTACATAAGATTTGTAGAATTTGTTAATTTTATCTTATTTGTTATTGTTGTTATTTGTTTTTGCTGTTCGTTGTTCCTGTTTTTGTTTGTTGTTTTGTTGCTTGTTGCTGTTATTTGTTGTTGTTTGTTGTTTTTGTTCGTTGTTTTGTTGTTGTTGTTGTTGTTGTTTTTTCTTGTTGCTTGTTGTTGCTGTTTGATGTTGTTGTTTGTTGTAGTCTTTTGTTCTTGTTTGTTGTTGTTGTTGTTTGTTGTTGTTATTTGCTGTTGTATGTTGTTGTTGTTTGTTATTGTTTGTTGAAGTTATTTATTGTTATTTGTTGTCTTTGTTGAAGTTACCTGTTGTTTTTTGTTGTTGTTTGTTGATGATTGCAGTTTGCAGCTTGTTGTTGTTGTTTGTTGTTGATTGCAGTGTTGTATTTGGTTGTTGTTGTTTTCTGTTGGTTCTTGTTACTGTTGTTTGTTGTTGTTGTTGGCTGTTGTTGTTTGCTGTAGTTGTTTGTTGCTATAGTTTGTTGTTTTTTTGTTGTTGTTGATTGTTGCTTTTTTGTTTTTGTTAGTGTTGTTATTGCTGTAGCTGTCGTTGATGTGGAAGAGGTGGTGTTGTTGAGTGTTGGAGGTAGTATTGTTGTTATTGTTATTGTTGTTGTTGTTGTTGTTGTTGTTGCTGTTGTTGTTGGTGCTTTTACCATTACTATGTTGTTGTTGTAGTTGTTCTGGCGGAAGGGTGATGATGTTGCTGTTGATGGTGGTGTCGTTGTTGTTATCGTGTTGTTGTTGTGTTGTGTGGTGGTCGTCGTAGTTGTTGTCGTTGTCGTAGTTGTTGTCTTTGTCGTTGTTTTTATCGTTGTGGTTGTTGTTGTTGACGTTCTTTGTTATTGTTGTTGTTGTGTGTTGTCTTTTTACTGTTATTGTTTGTTCTTGTTGTTAGCTATCTTTGTTCAATGCAGTTTTGTTTGTTGTTTGTTTGTTGTTGCTGTTTTTTGTTGGTCTATGTTGCTGTGTGTTGTTGCTTGTTGCTCTTGTTTCTTGTTATTGTTTTTATTATTGTTGTTTGATGTTATTGTTGTTCGTTGTAATTGTTGTCGGGTTTTTTTGGTCCTGTTCTTTGTTCTTGTGGGTTGTTTGTTGTTGTTGTTGTTTGTTGTTGTTGTTGTTGTTGCCTTTGCTGTTGCTGTTGCTGTTGTTGTTGTTTGTTGTTGTTGTTTGTTGTTGTTGTTGCTGTTGTAGTAGTAGTAGTAGTAGTAGTAATAGTAGTAGTAGTAGTAGTAGTAGTAGTAGTAGTAGTAGTAGTAGTAGTAGTAGTAGTAGTAGTAGTAGTAATAGTAGCAGTAGCAGCAGTAGCAGCAGCAGAAGCAGCAGCAGCAGCAGCAGCAGCTGTCGCTGTTGCTGTCGCTGTCGCAGTCGTATTAGTAGTAGTTTGCTGTTATTGTCTTCTTACAGTTTGTTGTTGGTGGAGGCGTGTCATTGTTGGAGCCATGTTTTTGTAGGTAAAGTGTTGTTGTACAGTGTTGTTGTTACTGACAGTGTTATTGTTGGTATGTTTTTTGGTACGGTATTGTTAGTGATGGTGTTGTTGGTGATAGTGTTTTTAGTGACTGTCTTGTTGGTGAAGGTGTTGTTGTTGTTGTTGTTGTTGTTGTTGTTGTTGTTAACACTGTGTTGTTGTTGGTACTGTGTTGTTGTTGGTTCTGTGTTGTTGTTGGTACGGTGTTGTTGGTGACGGTGTTGTTAGTGATGGTGTTTCTGGTGTCGGTTTTTGTTGTTGTTATGTTTTTGTTGGCGTGATGTTGTTGATGAAGCTGGATGTGAGGTTGTGGGATTGGGTTGTTATTGACGTTCTGGTTCATGGTGGTATTATTAGTACGGTTGTTAGAATGGAATTTTTGTTGCTGACGGTGTTGTTGTTGGTGCCGTTTTGTTGTTGACGTAGTTGTTGGTACATGTCTTTCTGGTGATGACGGTGTTGTGTTGGCACGGCTTTGTAACTGACGATGTTGTGGTTACAGTTGTGTTGTTGGTGACGGTATTGTTGTTACGGTTTTGTTGGTGACGATGTTGTAATTCTGCAATGTTGTTAGTGACTGGATTGTTGGCGCAGTGTTGTTGGAGCGGTGTTGTTGGTGACGGTTTTGTTGGTGACGGTGTTGTTGGTGACGGTGTTGTTGGTGCCGGTGCTGCTGGTGTTAGTGGCTTTGGCAACCGTGCTGTTGGCGAAGGTGTTTTTGGTAAAGTGTTGTTGGTACGATGTTGTTGGTGACAGTTTTGTTTGCGTCACTGTTGTTGGTGAAGGTGTCGTTGGTACGGTGTTTTGGTGACGATGTTATTGGTGAAGGTTTGTGTTCTCTGTAACGTTGTTGTTGGTACGGTGTTCAACGCAAGCATTTCGAATGGTATTTTCCCCTCCACGCTTAAGAACGCGATAGTAACACCAATTTTGAAAAAGCCT
>JBCHJU010463741.1:0-12689 GCA_039654505.1 Plocamopherus imperialis
GTTTCAGCATCGGAAGTTGGAAAACGAAACCAACACACTACATCGATCGGAACAGCTTCCGAGAAATAGTGCGTGGTTATCTTTTGCACAATAATAACAGAATTGCTTCAAAAGTTTTGTGTACTTATTAATTGGATTTTTAAATACATTTTTCAATCATTGTTATTATGATTTGTATCTGTTTGACTAAAATTCTCTGAAATACATGTCGTTTTGAATCATTACGCTGATGGTCGTCATCCTAAATATAGTTCACATGTAAGAACTGGTCGGGAATTCCCGTTTTCGATCGACTTTGCTAGCGAAGTCAGGATTCTGGCTGTGCGCGTCCTTTCCAATCAAGTAGTCCTTGGTCCCTCCCTAAAGTTATTTGTATTTCTAGCTTTGTACACAAGAACGTTGGGAAGGTTATTCCATATACGGATAGAGGATGGAAAAAAGGATTGTTTTCCTGAAACGAGGGACGATAAATCATTGGTGGTGACCTTGTGTTCTTGAGGTTCTAATCTTTCTCTGGGGATTTGGATTTCATCATTAAGTATCTTGCCAACTGGTGGCTTTGGGGAGTTGTCGTCGTTTATGTAAGTTTGGCCATTTGAGGTCTTTCATAATTTTTGTAATGCTGCTTGTGATCTTATTATTGCCTGTTATGAAGCGAGCAGCACAAAGTTGCACTTTCTCTAGTTTGGTCACATTATTGTCCAGACCTGTCGTCACCAGCCTCTGGTTTAATATTGTTATTTCTCCGATTATCACAGGGCTCATCCTAATAAAAGCAGGCGGATGCCATCGCCAGAGAGCTCGCCGAAGAAAAAGCCTCGCCATTCATCACCGATGCCCAGCAAGCAGTCCCGCAACAGGTCACCAGAGTTGAGGCTCTCAGTTGGCAAACACAAAGAAGGCGGTGGAAAGCCCCTAAGGTCAGAAAAAAGGGACGGTGGGGACTCAGTTCTCCCTCGGAAAGTCAGCTCCTCAACCAAGAAAAAAGCAGCCAGGATAACGCTACACAAACGCTTCACCTTGGATGACAGCCCTCCATTTGAGCTGAACGTTAAAGATAACGTCACCATTGCCATTCTCCGCAATCCTTCTGCAAAGCCCTCGGAAGATGTGACTGTAGATGTAAGATCTTTTCCAAGGGGATGTCTCATATAGTTAACCTAATTGTTCATTTGATTTTATTGTTTTGTAGAATGTTTTTCAGGTTTCTGTGGTGTTTTTTTTTTTTTTGCTTTATTTTTGTTTTTTTACTTAAATCTTTTGCTTGATTTTACAGTGGGTTTTTGTTTTGTTATTGTTTTGTGGGCTTTTTATCATTCGTTATCATCATCATCTTTTATTGCTATCATGTTTATTATTCATTGTAATTATCAACTATTATATCCTGGTAATCCATTACAGTTTCATTTATTATTATTGTTATTATTATGAATTAATCGTCAATAACGTTTTTGACGGTGCTACTTTTATTATCTTTTCAATAGTCTTTTATGGAAAAAACAATATGTTGCTCTCATTTTATTTATGTATTTATTTTTTCTCTAGAGAGTATTTGATGCATCTGTGTTCAAAATGGTCCACAAGAAACATGAAGGTCGAAAGCCCATTTTTGATCGAGAGGAGATCAAAATTTGGCGGCACGATGAAAATCTGACAGATGATCCCAATTATGAGCGCAGGCTCATTCGTGTCAAGCAAGCACCACACAAGGTCGGAGACAGTCTAACCCGGATGTCTCCTGATGTGCTGAGGTAAGTCTGTGTTTAGCGTTTCTCGCTACTTTTAAACCACACAGCTTGAGCCCATTAATCTTCCCCGAGCATTTGTGGTTTTTACTGCCATACCTCATGTAGGGCTGAATGGGTATTTAATATAATAGTTAAAGTGTATGTCTAAAGCTAATTTTTTATGTCTCTTCTAAGATTTTTTTTTTGTGTTCATTCTCGACACGTGTTGTCTTTGTTCAAAGTGTCTTCGATTATTTGCCTTCTTGTGCCATTTTTGTGTATTTTCTTTGAAGAAGGTCGTGTGACTTTTTTTAAAAGAAAAATAATTTCTTTGTAATAAATTTGTCTTTTGTTAGATTCTATGTACTTCTCAAGAGTGTCAGTAGACACTTTTAAGTGTATTGTTATGTATGGTGATTTATTTGCATATTTTCATTTCTGATCTTGTACCTTTTGTAAATTTTGTGGAGGGAAGAAGATATTGTCCATTCACACCGCTATATTTAGCACTTTTAGGTCATTGCAGTCAGTTAGTATTTACAAGTGAATTTTGTAGCAATGTTTGATAGTGAATGTCATAGGGAGACAAAATAGGAGTGCATACAGCATTGAGATACTTTGACTGGTTTTGGTGAAAATTAATCGTTGTCTCTCTTTTTTTTTTTTTTTTTTTCAATGAATATTTTGATTCTTATAAAATTTACATGCTCTTCTTAATTCTTTTAAGATAAAAATGGCAAGTTGTCTGAATAAATTCTCTATTGTTTTTTGTTTTTTTTCTACATGGTGACTTTGTAGAAAAGCGTTTGGACTTAACATTTCTGGGGACAGGTCTATGAGTGGATCTCCTGAAAGAGAACAGCAGATACGGTGAGATTTTGAACATTTTCCAGAATTGAATCCAACAAGTTTATGAAACAGCCAATTTGGTGAACTTTTAAATGTTCTCTAGGACTGAAAAATGCATTTGTATTGAAATACTAACACAGTGGGCTTTTGTATGTTTTCTTGGACTGAACAGCGCAAGTTTATCAAACTGCCAAATTATCTGAACTTTTGAACATTGTCTCAAACTGAACTTATGCCCATTTATAAATGAATGGTAGTGTTAAATTCTCTATCAAAGAGTTTGTGAATTTGAATTTGTGTATCATTAGTGATAGGCAGAGACGGTAGATTTTTATCACTTGGTCAGTCATTGTTAAAAGTATAATTTCAAAAAGTTTTCACAATGTTGCAAAGATATTAAAGTATTTCATGGTTTGGTTGGATGAAACAGGTATAAAGCAGACTTACTCATTGGAGCTCTTTTGAAAAAAGAAACTAGCAAAACTAATTCATGCCTTTTTTTCTTTGCTCTTTTTTTCACTACATAGACTTGACCCAAGGCCAGACCCAAAATATGAGGCTAGATACGCACGGCAGATGGAAAAGGCGGGGAAGCCTGAAAAACACCACAACAAACCCACGAAGAAGGAAGATGCAGACGACAACCGTAGGCATTTTGAGGAAAGGAAGGTCGAAGGACGTGATGGCGGTAAAAAACGAAACAAAGATGACACCTACGATCTGCGTCAAGCTCTTGAACGGAGAAGGAGTGACAGAGAAGAGTAAGTCCCTTACGTCCCTGCTTTGCCCCAAGGGTTGAGGCCGTCTGTTGACGGTTTCCAGGAGAGACCTGATCGGACAGGAAGGAAGGGAATGACTGTTGAAGGATTTCCCTGCCGTCTTCGCAAAATGAGAGAAAGATTGATACCATCTGTCATCGTGGTTCTGTTGATGCTGCGAGCACTGCTGACGATGCTTCATGGCATTACAGACTGTTGCTGATAGATTGTACGCAGATCAAGCCTCCCCGTATTTAAACAAAAGGCTAAAAAAAAAACAAAACCAAGACGAAGGAGCCCCATGTTTCCATAGAAATCATACCATCTGATGAGAATCGGCTCCATTTTAGCCAAAATAAGCTCCATTTTAAAATGATTCTTACACCGAGTTACAGAATTTACTTGACATCGACTATTTCGCTTACCTATGAATGCTGATTATAAGTGGTTTATGTTTGAAAATGTTTGGTCATAATGACTTGTTTGTGTCCTGTTTAATCCAGCCCCTGTGGTTATGACAATGAGCCTTAATCCTCTTGGTGCCCTCCAGTGCTTGTGGCAGAAATCCAGGATCCCCCCTCTGGGTCATGTCTTGGGCTATTCGTTTAAAAGCTGTCTCTAGGAGTGGTCTGAAAGGTCTCTTGGTCAAATCCCAGTCTCTCGTTCCTGCCAAGGTCTTTGCGGATGATGGTGTCGGGTCAGTAGATCCAGGGAATGTATCTCACAAAGATTGGTTCACATTGTCTACGTCCAGCAATGGTTTGCTTAAAGCAGTACCAAAAATACAGAGGGGTCTTGATCATTTCACGTTTGAAGACACGGAACTTGATGGGTAGCCTACTTATGTCCCAGATCTCTATGACATTTATGCTTGGCTCCATATCTTTAAGGCATTTGTGCTTAACACCACAGATCTCCAAACTGACAGGAGCATGCCTCTGGTACCGATGAAGCAACCCGGACGTTATAGGAACATGTGATACTTACTAATGGTATATCAACGAAGCGTTGATAACAGATAGTTGTACTCATAAAATGACCCAAGCAATGATGACAATTTCCCTGATGAAACAACCAAGCAATGATGACAATTTCACTGATGAAACAATCTAGCAATGATGACAATTTCACTGATGAAACAACCAAACAATGATGACAATTTCACTGATGAAACAATGAAGCAATTATGACAATTTCACTGATGAAACAACCAAGCAATGATGACAATGTCACTGATGAAACAACCAAGCAATGATGACAATTTCACTGATGAAACAACCAAGCAATGATGACAATTTCACTGATGAAACATCCAAGCAATGATGACAATAGCGTTAATAAAGCAACTAGGCAGTGATGAAAATTACACAGATAAAACTACAGTGCAATCCCTAGATAAGGACACCCCTGAATAACGACAACCCCTGGATAGCAACATTGACCTCTTCTCCCAAATTGTTTTGCTATATATTGTTAGTAATAAAAGTTCCGAAATAGCGACATCGGTTTTAATAAAACCCCTGTTTAGCGATAATTGGTAGATGACACAGACGCTTGATAAAAAAAATCTAGCCAAATAGCCAACCTTGTTTCTGACCAACCTTGTCTCTTATTCTCAGCAAATAAAAAAAATGCTTCTTTTCCAACCAATGAGATGTCCTATCTTACCTACTCATGACCAACCAGCGGGACATTTGAAGTAGGACCTTTCGAGTAGACACCGGCTTGTTCGAAGCGGATAGCGATACTGTAAACATACTCGAGGCTCACCACGTGCAATACAATGCACCGAGGACGGAGATGTTGAACGCTGATGCAGAGTTGCTGTAAATAAGGGTGCACAACTATTGCTCGGTAACAGTGCTTTGATATGTTCTGTTGTATTGTTAAATGTCATTCAATGAAAGAGCTGCAGTCATACTAGTCCCAGGTCCCAATAAACTACAGAAAAATGCACATCCTAACCTGGTTTGGACCTTTATTATCACTGGTACTGGTCTGCACGTTGAATCGTTATGTCAAGGTAAATCTCACCAGCCCTCCTTTTTCTCTATTGTTTTGGAAACCGTGGAATAACAGGGCACCTGGATAACGACATAATTTTCCAGTCCTGGGCTATGTCGTTAGCCAGGGGTTACACTGTACTAAGCGATTGCGACAATTTCACTGATAAAACAACCAAGCAGTTATGACAATTTCACGTATAACATATTTAGGTGGTGGTGATGATTTCACTGATAAAACAACCAAGCAGTGATGACAATTTCACTGTTAAAACAACTAAGCAGTGATGACAATTTCACTGTTAAAACAACGAAGTGATGACAATTTCACTGTTAAAACAAAGAATCAGTGATGACAATACAGTGATGACAATTGCACTGATAAAACAACTAATTAGTGATGACAATACAGTGATGACAATTTCACTGATAAAACAATGAAGAAGTGATGACAATACAGTGATGACAATTTCACCAATAAAACAACGTGGCAGTCATGGCAGACTATTATACTGAAAAACAATGAAGTAATAATGGCAGATGTAAACTGATAAAACAACCAAGCAATGATGGGAGACTCATACATGTATTGATATAACAATCAAGCAATGATTACAGATTGCTGTATTGATCAAACAACCAAGCATTTGTACTGATGAAACAACCAAGCAATGATATCAGATACTTGTACTGATAAATCAACCAAGCAAAGATGATTACAATGATAAAACAACCAAGCCATTACAACCACCATTATTTCGATAAAACAACCAAGCCATGATGACAGACTATTATAACGATATAACAACCAAGCAATGATGACTGATAGTTGTATGCACTGATAAATGAAAGAAAGCAATTGTCACTGCAGTCCATGCGCTACCGTTAAAAAAGTAATGCACTGTTGACACACAAAAGTCAGACAAATGATGTCTTTTTTTTTTTTTTCTGGAAAATCCAATACAAGTAAGGGTGGCAATATATTTTACCCTGTTACTGATGCAACAAAAAGCACAATGTAGTGGTCTGCGTCATATTATGAATTATGACGTTAAATTGCAAACCAGACTTGTCAATGATGAGGACAAAATAATGTCACATCACTGAGTGGCGAGGTTATATTTTAGTGAAGACATGGCATGACAGTGATCATGTTGACAGTATATTGCAATGATGAGATGCCAGGGTAATGATGCCAGTATATTACAATGATGACATGTCATGATAATGATGCCAGTATTTTGCAATGATGACATGTGAAGTCAATGATGACAGTATATATTGCAATGATGACACGTCATGATAATGATGACAGTATTTACAATGGTGACACGTCAAGATAATGATGACAGTATATTGCAATGATGACACATCAAGATAATGATGACAGTTTATTGCAATGATGACACATCAAGATAATGATAACAGTATATTGCAATGATGTCATGCCAAGGTAAAGAGAGTAGTACCATGCTGTGATTTCATGTAAAAATAATGATGACTACATTGCAATGATGACATATCAAGACAATGGTGGCTTTAAATTGCAATTGGAGGCCTTTTCCGTCAGAGTTGACGATCTTGTAGCAATTTCCTTGCTACGCCGGGGCTAGTATTTATAAGGGGGATTAAGGTGCCCAGCCACACTCTCCTCCCCTCTGATCTTTGCCTCTTCTACTTGAATTCAGAGTAATGAATTAGTCAATAAGTCTGTGGTACAGGAGGTTGTAGGGATGCATGATACCAAAGTAACATTTTGGTAGGATCGAATTTTGCCAGGTTGACGCCGATATGGCCTGCTCTTTTCTATTTTAATCTCTGAGAGTTCCTTTACATGCACAAAGGCACATGGGACCTCCTAGTCTGTCTCCGATGGGATTAGGCACTCATTCATCATATCTACCACAGAATGAGGAGGCGGAAAAAAAAAACAGAAAGAGAAATATCGGATTTTAATTTAAGCCTGCACAGCTGGGGATCAAACCTGTGACCTTTGCCTTGGTCAATAATGGCTTGATAAAGCAACTATGACTGCATACAATGTAATGATATCATGCCTTGACCCCCACAGTAAGCTGGCCTTGACCTTCCATGAAGGGGCAGACAGTGCACTGCTTAGACTTAGTGAACAGGTCAAGGCATTGGTGGTGGTGATTGTCATTTATTTTATTACAAAGCAAAGCATAGCTATAAGAACATTATGCTTGCAAAATGCAGCACTGCAAAGATGAGAGTATGTCTTTCAGACAAGGATAGCTTGACTGATATGATCATACATGTATGTCAAGAATGCCTGCAGACAAAGGTCCTCAAAGAGCACTTAACCGAAGTTAACCTGCTCCAAGGGGCTCACTTCACAATAAAGGATTAATATTAATCAAGTCTGGACATGCCTAGGCAACACAAAAAGCCGGAAGTAATGATGCAATGGGAGAGCTGCCGTGCATTACTTTGCCAACCCTCGACCTCACCCTAAGATTTTGGGATTGTGTGATGATGAATGAAGAAGGAGAAGAAGCACAGCAATGAAAAAAGTACTTGCAATAACAATAAAATCCAGTGGATCTTAGAGTGATTGTGCTCATGAATACCATGACACAGTGAAACTGATGCATATTAACTCAAACTGATACAGTATTGATAAGACAGGGAAGACCCTTCAAAACACGTGGCATACTATTGAAAGTAAAAGCAGTGGTGAGGAAGAACAGCCACAGAAGGCCAGAGAGACTGGTTTGAAATGGCCTGAACTGAGGTTTCCAAGATCCATGTGTGCTTGACAAGTGCCATTGCTACCCTGTGTTCCATGAGGAATCAAGAGGCTGTGCCCATTATCACCTGTGTCAAGGGAAGTAACGGGTAAATTTTCTTCCTAAGAGGAAAAACTGCATGTTACTTGGTGATTTAGAAGCCGAAACTTCTCAATCTGTTATCCTACACTCTACCGACCCCTCCTCTAAAGCCCGCCTGGAAGGCATTGATAATAGAAATGATTTGCACTTTTCCTCTTTTTCTTGCATTTCCTCTATGTACAGCCTAGCGTCAAATCACATAGCTGACAATGAAACCCATTGTCTTCATATAATCATAGACTGGACATTTTATGCCATTATCAAAGTCTGCTTTCGCCCTTTATTGGAGCCCTCTGGGAATAAGAGCTCTTGATATTTGGGCTATTTCTGCACTTGCAATTTTCAGTTTCCCTAAAATAATTCTAAGTTTATTATCCTCTACTTATACAGATGGTTCTGTAGATAGCAGTGCCCAAAATGTAGACAAAATATTACTGCTGTTGTCCAAGAAGCAACTAGGTGTTATCACCTTATACTGAGCACTTGTTTTTACTATTCTAGCCATGAAAGCTTGCCCAAAGTCCTGAAACGGCCGTCTGCCCTGAAATTCTGGCAGCGTATTAATAAAGCATGTATAGTTATCCAAGCCAATGGAAGACGGAAGAAACAATTCTGGAGGGGTAGATTCGTCGGGCTGTGGTTGAAAGGGAGCAAGACTTGATATTTTCATCCATAGGAATGGTCCCAAATGAAGTTTTTCCTTTTCATCAACCCTTAAATATTGTATTTGGGCTCATTAGGTGGCAAGACATAAATGTACCAGTGAACAAAGAAATGACTGGATATTACTTTTTTTTTTATCATTGAAAATGTACATGGGTAAATAAACCCCCCTTTAAGCCCAAGTAATGGATGCAAGATGGAAATTGTTCAACCACATTTTGAGTCCTTCACAGACGACATGGAGTAACCAAGAGGAAGGCGATTAAAATATTGTCTGTAACATTCAATAAGGATGTCAAAATCCTCAAAAGTGGTATGAAGGTCACAATGAAATCAGAGCTAGAAAGACTCAAGAACATGGCCAAGTCAGAAGTGGGGTTCGCTCCTAGAACAGATATAATAAACTAGCCAAAGCTTCAAAGTCTGAAGACATTAATGTAATGGCGCAAAGTGGTAGGTCACAGAAATGAAAAGGAAAGCTGAAAATATCCATTGCAGACTGAAGATAGGAACCAGCCCGGACCTAGAATTAGAAGAATTACGCAACACTGCTGCCAACTGAAGCCAATGGAAGCAGTTCATCTGGACGATGTACAAAAGTCTGCCTAGGCTGAAAAGGGTACCAGCTGACTGGTCTGTCTTTGGATGGTCAACAAGTTGATTACTAAACAATGACCTGCAAGGGTTATAGCTTGAGTGGTTAGCAAGTGGACTACTACACAATAAACTGGAAAGGTTTCGGCTTGAATGTTCAACAAATGGATTACTAAACAATAAACTGCAAGGGTTTAAGTTTGAATGTTCAACAAGTGGACTACTAAACAGTAAACTACAAGGATTTCAGCTTGAAACAAGTAGACCACCAAACAATAAACTGCAAAGATTCCCTCATGAATGGTCAACAAATGGACTACTAAACAATAAACTGCAAAGGTCTCAGCCGTCTAGGATAATGGTATGGGAGCATTAGAATCTTGTCCAAAGTTGCAACATACTAGGAACTTCAAAAAAGAGAAATCTGCACCTGCTTATTTCTGGAAATCCTGACAACACAATGGTTTGCTAAAGCACATCACAGAATAACCAGTGGAAGTGGACCTGATGCGATCCTTGAATACTGACTTGAT
Source organism: Plocamopherus imperialis (assembly GCA_039654505.1). Lineage (NCBI taxonomy): Eukaryota > Metazoa > Mollusca > Gastropoda > Nudibranchia > Polyceridae > Plocamopherus > Plocamopherus imperialis. The sequence continues at coordinate 9,980 of JBCHJU010463741.1, forward strand.
ACAGGTACATCCAGACAGATTCTTGAAAGAAAGTTATAAAAGGATTGAATTATGACCCGAAGTGGACACATCCTGCAACTGTGGCAAAAAGAACGACCTTAGAATGAAATCTTGACAAGATCAGGAAGCAACGCTGGAACTGGGTTGTAAAATCACAGAGATGGGGAGAAAAACATGTGATTGTCAATTGTCATACGCTGCCGTAATACTGAAGATCCACATTTGATCAACTCAAACATCGGCAGTGGAAAGATGCTGGTCTGACACTACTGACAGTGAAAAAACGCTGTTCTGACAGCGAAAAGACACTGCTCGTTTCAGATAGTCACTCTGGGTCAAGGGGAAAGGAAAAAGAACGCAGCGATACTTTTTTTTGTGGCAGCTTCATCATCTGGAAGTATCATTGGGATGCCAAGGTAAATAGAATGCTGGGGCATGGTAAGGCAAAGTTTCATCTCTTTATCTGCTCTTTCCGTGTATGTGGAATTTTTTTTCCTGTTTTCACACTCGTATTCGTATGATTTTATGCCACTATTCTCTGGTCTGGGTTATTTTATTTTATTTATTTTCTTCATTGAAAGCTTTCTCTTGCTTAACTCACTGGAAACTGGACCTATTTCTCTTCTTCAAATGCTTGAAACTGGGATTTGGGGGGGGGGGGGGAGAGCAATTTAATATGAAAAAAATCAAACACAACACTTTTACTTGCATATCAGGTTCAGAGAAGTGCAATAGAACACAAAAAGAACCAGAAAGTTTTATGATGTAAAAAAAATGCTAAAATGTGTCGTGTGCCAAAACTTTTGGACATAATATATTAATATTTGTTTTGAGAATGTTCATATCACATAGACTAAAAATGAAAATAAAATGAATGACAACAGCCTTAACTTTCTATTTGATTAATCGAAAAGTTACCAACTGATACCAATCAAGATTTACATGAAATGAAATAAATGGTGTATGAATGGTAAGAGATGATGCACATAGTGTTTGCAAGTTTATTCTGCGCATTAAAGAATTTTTAACTCGCAGGGGGTGAGTGAACCACCTTTTTGGGGGGAAATGGTGTATGAAACGTCTCCAGTGAGTTAAATGAGAAATAAAATTCTGTTTCTCTTAAGTTTACTGTAAAAGTTTTTCTCTTCTGTTTTTAATCTATTATCTTTATGCACCATAGTATGTTTGAAGGTTGAGGGCTGGCAAGACATCTATTTATTTCCTCTTTTCACTATGGCTTTTGAGTTGCATTCATGAATATGTTGTATCCACTCAGTGATGGTTGACATAATGAACCACACTATGTGGCTATTTTGCCTCGTAATTTTTTTCCTTCATATTTTATCATATTATCTTATTTGTGTACCACTGCACTTTATCAAATGTGAATGCTTGTGGAAACTAATGCAAGAACACAGATCATTTTAATTAATTGTAATGGAAATGTGTCTTAGGTTAATGTTTCCAGCTTTGTTTTATTTTAATTTTTTCACATTGTTCTCTTTTGTTTTCCCGGCTGATACTGATACATTTTATAGGAGGCAGGTATGTACAAGAATGATAACAGGTATACTCTGGCTTTGTGGATGAAATTTCATGATTATTTGGCTCCAGAATGGTTCCTCAGTAAATTTAATAAGCTGAACTCTCTCCTTACCAATATTGTAGTAGTAATTTGCAATCTCCTGCCAGATCTGGATTTCGCATTGACGTCTCAAGGGATGAGGAAACTGTCAATGAGCCGTTCTACCAGCGTAACCAGCGTCGTTTTTCTGACGACGATAGAAACGTGGTCTTCAACCGCAAGCCGTCCAAGTACAACGAGGACTTTGACCCCAGGGGCGTCTCCAGGAGCGGTGACGCCAGGGGAGGCAGGCAGGGCCGCCTGGATGGAGAGCCTCGCAGACAAGGCTTTGGACGTGCACGGGGCAGTCGTGGTAGAGGCCGGTTTAGGTGAGGAAGAATTCAAAATCAATCTCACTGTATTTGTATAAAGCAGCAGAGTTGCTGAGAAGTTTTTGCATTGGACTTCAGACTGAAAGGGGTGGTTGTGGTAGAGGCTGTTTTAGGTTAGGAGGAATTCAATAACCATCTTTTCCTTTTTGCCTGCTAGTCTTTTAGATTGTCTGTGAAGCCAAGGTTGTTGGAACTGAGTTGAGGTGGTTTTTGATGGTACATTCCTACCTATATAATATTTGTAATGATATATCTAAAGTGTTACTTTTCCAAGGGTTTGAGTTAACTGTTTGTTTCCATCGTAGTTGGTGTAGGGTATTTAAGAATTTTTTTGTCTTGGAAGTTCAAGCACCAATAAATAGATCTATTCCAAATAACCCCTTCTGTAATTTTATAAATGAACATCTAGCATTACAAACTTAACACTAAGACTAAGAGTGCCACTAGACACTAGACATCCACAATATTTGAATAAGGGACACAAGCTCAAGACACACATTTTCTCACCCCACTCAGCTTTAAAAAGAGTACCCTACTTTAATAAAGGCAGTGGAAGATTTTTGTCAGTATGCTAGAGTTGTGCGCTTGTAAAATGGCTGCTCCTGTATATGCTCCTCAAGAAGTTGCAATGGATTCTGGAATGGATTGAAAAGGCCTGTTGGGGAACCCCTGTAAAGCCTAGAAACAAGTATGAGGCAAGGGGCTTGATTATAGCACAATGAAATAGATCTGACACATTAGATCTAGACAATTT
>JBCHJU010463852.1:0-12683 GCA_039654505.1 Plocamopherus imperialis
AGTAGTAGTAGTAGTAGTAGTAGTAGTAGTAGTAGTAGTAGTAGTAGTAGTAGTAGTAGTTGTTGTTGTTGTTGTAGAAGTAGTAGTTTGATTGATTGATTGATTGATTGATTGATTGCTATACACCCCGTTAACTACTTGGGTCATCTTAGGGTGAAGCAGCAGTAGCAGTAGTAGTAGTAGTAGTAGCAGCAGCAGCAGCAGCAACTGCAGCAGCAGCAGCGGTAGTAGTAGTAGTAGTAGCAGCAGCAGTAGCAGCAGCAGCAGTGGCAGTAGCAACAGCAGCAGTAACAGTAGTAGCAGTAGTAGCAGCAATTCCAATATTTCAAACTTGCATTTTTTCTTCTGTTCCACAGTTATCACGATCGTCATAGCTATTGGCCTCTACCTGGGAATGTTTTTCACGCAACTTCAGGAGAACATCCTCACGCCCAGAGACCTCAGGAGTGGGTTCATGTCCAAAGATAAGTCAGAGTTAGACTACTCCTTCTACTTTGTGGTCGGGTCTGCGGGTGCATTCTTCTTGAACTTAGGCATTCTGCTAATAGCAGGCAACAAGTGCACTTGCAGCTACAGCCGGTCAGGGGAGAAAGAAGTGGACAATGGGATGATCTTGTACTGAGGAGAGTCAAGTCTATCATTCTTTATGAACGGGTCAGTAAATGATCCATACAACAAAAATGAAAGTGGGTAATTTTAGGTTGCTTGTTTTCGGACCCGTTCGTGCGCATTATTGAAGTGTTGATTTATCTGAATGTCATGACTGTTCAAATCTCTTTTATTTGAAACGTGTTATCTTCAGGTTGCTTTATATAAATAATATGACGCAAGGCTCGTTTGTTTTGTTTGAAAGATATGATTCTACTACAGCCTAGTCTCGCTAATCCAAACCCTTCCATTCGTAGCATTTTGTTTGGATTACCAAATTTTCTGTGTTACCGAATCAGTGATGATGATGTGACCATCCAGACATTCCTGGGCCATCATGGGGTATGAGTGATTTTTATGACAGGATAATATCCATAGGGTCTACTCATGAAATCACCATAGAGTTTATAACGAGATTTTCTATCTTGTAGTATCGTTGGTAATCATGATTACCATCTGAATAATCCGTCTCCAAATCTAAGGTTCGGATATGGAATAAGAATTTCCGGATTAAATTACTAATAACTAATAAGAACGAAAATCCGTTCTCGGCCAACCATTCAGATTAACGAGGCATCTGGATTAGCAAATTCCAGATTAGCAAGACTAGACTGCATTTTATTTAATTTATGATCTTCTTTCAAAGTATTGTGTGTGATTAACATGACGCATCACATTGTATTGTTCAAATAGTTTGGCTCCTCTTATTGTTTATTGTAGTAGCCAAGGACTCTTACATTTGTATCTATAAATAAGCTTGATTGTTAAATTGTTATGTAAGAATATCATGAAGCATAACAAGGTGTTTTATGACAGGGCTCTGCATATATTGTTTTATGTAAAAAGTAGGGCTCTTCTTCTCTGTTTAGTTTGAATAGTCTGGACTTCAAAGTTGTCTTGTTGTGAAAAGTATGGCTCATCAAAGAGTTAACTGTTGCTGAGAACATGTCTTTTTTATTGTTATAATAGGAATTTATTTGTCACCATTATTTCATGTTATATGAGTGGAAATAAAAATAAATGCACATGTATATGTATTTATTCTAGACTTATATATTGTCAAAAGGGTTCCTTAAGGGGGATATTGAATGCAGGTTTAAAAACATGTTGTTGGACATGCTGACTTTAAAAACAAAACAAAAAAAACAACTCACAAAACAAAAAACAAACAAACAAAAAACAACAAACCCCAACCCAAAAATAATTAAATCCTTAGTTTTTTCTTATAGCTATCCTAAACATCAAACTAATGATTTAAAATACATGTACTTGCAACCTTAAGGCAGATGAAATCCAATTGAATGTGCTTTACTTAAATAGAGTTTCAGAAATATTATTCCTCAAGAGTCTTTTAAATACGAATTCATTTTATGTATTTCTTTCCCTCAAAAATAATTGTAATCAAGGATAACCCTTATAAACCTTGAAAAGATGCTAATGATGTTTGTAAATTTTGAATATTGATTTTCCACTGTATCAGAGTTAATAATAATAACCATAACACAGGTTACCAGAAAGCATTGAAAATAGATTTTAAAAAGTAAGTTATATGTAAGTACATGTATCTATATTTCAAATTCCAAAGTGTTGTCATTAATGAATCAAAACTTGAATGAAAAGATTTGTTTTATTGTTTGGTATGTGTTTTCGGGGGCTTTTTGTTTATGTTTGGTTGTTTTTTTGTCTAACATTGAACATTTTACCACATGAAATTGTTGTGTTCATTTTTGATTAATTGGCTTTGTTAGAAAATGAGACAGGTTTTCAGTCTTTTAGTTTTTTTCTGTACAGTAAAAAGTGTAAATGTAAAACAAGGAATGTTGATGGCTGCGATGCATGAAAAATATGGCAAACAAAAATGTTCATATTTAAAATGCATTTAAAATACATATGTAGATTTGTGAAGTTTTTCATTGATTGTATTGAGGTTTTCTCCAAAAGGGAAAATAGAAATTGTTGATTATTGAAGATTTTATTATTGTTTATAAAGGTCAGAAGAGAAAATGTACAAAATATGTAGGCTATCTAGATAATAAACGTTTTGGAAGACTGTTGTTATGAAATGAGAGGTTACTGATATTTAAATAATTTACTGATAATGATAAAATCCCCTTTTCAACAAAAAAAAATTCAAAATGACAAAGGAAAGTGCAGAGACCCCAAATGAAACACTAAATTGATTACTTTAGTCTTTTTAATGCTGAGGTATATACAATAAGTGTAGATCTATATAAAGACACAGGATTTTCAGCTGGCAATGTGATTCAACCCCATACAAGATGAAAGCATTAATCTTTAATATTGCCATTCATTTTTTTTGAATATTGAATGTCAGTCATTTACCAAGTGCTGTGTTTTTTATTTTTCTGTCTCCATTGTGAATCTGCTTAAAAGAAGATTACACAGGGCAGACTCAGTATAATATGTATTGGTAATACTCTTGGAGCATTTCTATAGTCATTTAGTTTTCACTTTGTAATTTATATTTTGGTCTTCTTTTTATTACTCCTCCTCCTACTTATCATCATCAGTATTACTTAATATACATGTATTATTGTTCATTTTCTTCTTCTTCTTCTCCTTCCTTTCCTTCTCCTCCTTCTTCCCCATCTTCTTTTTCTTCTTCAAATTTTTGTTAATACATGTATCATCATTAGCTTTATGATTTTTAATGCTTGTTTCCCTCATCCCCTCATTAAAACCATCAGAAAACAACAATAAAACAAAAACAAAAACAAACCCCCCAAACAAAACAAAACACAACAGAGGCTCCTGTTCCTTTTCTTTTGATTTTTTGTTATACATTAATTATGTTTTACAATGATGGATATTTTTTCTTTTCTTTGTGTCCCATGCCAACAGCATTTTCTAATAATCTTTTCTCCTTTTGTTTTATTTGTGATGGTGCCTGTCACTTACATTTACATAATTAATAACTGATGGTTCATGATTGTCTTCTCCGTGCTCCATTGATATGAATTGAATTTCCCCTTGTTCCAATTAGCCTAAGTTTAAAATTGTGTGCAGGAATGTGTATGCATGATTCAGACTCATATTGTGACAGCATGGTACATGTATCAGTCATACTGACATTGATCGTGGCTGATTTTTCAATGGGGATTAATTTGTTAACCATACATGTTACATGTACAATACATTGATTCAAGGGAGGTTAAAGTAGATGCATTTCATCAAATAGGTGGACTTTGAGATGTTTAAGCCAAGTAAAGGAAGCCCCCCCCAAAAAAAAAAAAAAAAAAAAAAAAAAAAAAAAAAAAAAAAAAAACAACAAAAAAAAAACAACAACAAAAAACCCCAACAAAACAAAACAAAAAACCAAACAAACCAACACACAATGTAATGGACGTAAAGACAATGTTAGTATGAGAATGTGACTTGTACCTGAGTTTGTTTACCCCATAACTTTCTTTGATTATTTCTGCTGCTTTTATATATTATATACCTTTTTTTAATAGGGGAAACAAAGAGGAATCATAACTTCCTATGTATTTGTGTGTTTGGTGTGTGGGTGTGTGTGCATTCTAGTCCATTATTATTTTTTGGGATTGAAATAAAGGTGAGGGAAGGGGGCGTTGAGAAACCTAGAGGCTGGAGGGTCTTTTGCATACTGTCATTATAGTGTTTTCACAGAATGCAGCAAAAATACATGTATCATCGAGCCATCATTAGTTGTTTTTTTTTAGTATTTCAGCTCATAGGGCAAGGCTTTTCCCAGTTTCCATCGCAATAGATAGTGACAGATTTAATTTATCACTTTCTGAATATGATACTGCTAGTCTACTGCAGAATACCTTCTCAGCCAAAGCTGTTGACCTACCCATTTTCATGTGGGTTGAGTGAAACAACTGAGGGTAAATTTTCTTTAAGGAAAAATACGCCCGTGTCACTTGGTGGATTTGAACCCGTGACCTCTATCTGTTGTCCAATGCACCACTGCTTTACCACAGTGCCCCATCAAGTCACCATTTGTTTCTTTAAAAATCAACACTTAAGTGGAAATTTTTGGTGTTTCAGGCCTATTCAATGCTTTTTTGTAACTGTCCATAGAATGTCGAACTTTAAAGGGTCAGAAACTTTGATGCGTTTTATCATTTAGTTTGATTTTAATCATAATTGCATAACCAGCTTTGTGTAGCAATATGTTTTTAAAGACATTCCCTAGTAATATTAAATATGACTACCAGAAATGATAGCAAACTAAAGGATGCTTTCCCACTTGTAAGTGATTATAGTACACATATTATATCTACCGTACCAGAATGTACATGTATTGCATTTTTATCCTGTCCTCATGATTAAAGTACACATTCCATCATAACTATGTTTTACAGAGAAACTTTTACACTTTTTTTTTTTTTATTGAAATTGATGTCAAAAAATAAAAACAAAATAACAGATAATTTATATGAATGGAGCCATCTAAAGAGATTATTTACATGATTAAAGCATACACTTGTATATGTCTGTATGTGTGTTTTTCATCTTCAAACATTCCAGATTTGTTATGTTGCTGTTGTATATAAGCTAGATCTACATACATATATTTACATCTATTTTAATCATATTTTTAACATTTTGATTGCAGTTAATATGATAAACAGATAAACGACCACATAAATAGACATACAATGAAAGTAAGTAAATAAGTAAGTAAAGAAATAATAATGAAGTAATTGTTGAAGTAAGCCAAAAGAATATCATTTTATATTGTTGAGACAATCATCATCTCTAAATGGAATCATGTGCATTGCTTGTTGGAGGATTCAAAATCATGATGCACATATTCAGCTCAATCTTTTACTTCTTGTACATCCAATATCATATTTTATACTGGATGTCTTAGTTTTAGACTTCAAATAGTCGAATTTGAACAGAGTAATGTTGTCAAACACAAGTAAATCTGTCTAGCACTATGTTTTGATGTCATTATCGTGAATTTCAGTTTAAGTCGTCAATATCTTTGCCTTATTTAACACTAGTTGGGGATTTCTTCTGCAATCTGAATGTATAGTATAAATGTAAACAAAACAAAGTTTGATAAAGCCTCCACTATAAAGACAAAAAAACAAACAAAATTTTCAGGTACCGCTACATGTATATATCCTTCTTCAAACAAGAAAGAACAATTAAAAGACAATAAAACAAAATAAATTACAATAAAAAGCTAAAATATGTAAAAAAGCAATAAATATAGAACAGATGCAGATCAAAATAGAAAAACTTAGCATGGGGGAATACTGTAGAAGTCCAAGGTCCTCTTGGCTCTACGGATTAAGAAGGAATGAAATATAGGCCTTGGAGACGGTTGGAAATGGTGCAGAGTAGATCAAGTAATTTAAAGTAATATAGTAATTTAAAGGTTTTAGGGCCAGATCACAGGTGACTGTTTTTCATATTGAGTCCTTCTAATGGTAATATTAATACTGCTTGGCAATTGTTTTGAAAGTGTGGTGACCTAATTTTTACTTGAAGCATATTGTCAGTGTCGTTCTATAAACGTTTAACTGCAAATTTCGGGGTTCTCCCTTTTTTACACCAAAGCAAAGTAGTCACTCTTACTCTTACTCGTAGAATTTTTATTGAAAGTACAATTGAAGTGATTATTCAGAGAGCGCTTGCTGTATAATGTCAAAGTTATCCAGCAAGCGCTCGAAAAGAATGGCAGACCGTGGTCAGTGGCATACGGTCCCTAAGATCTAAGATTTTTGCATCTAATCTTTGAAACCTTAAAGGATTTCCATATGTCACACACTCGACCCGTCCAGAAGAGAACATACTAGATCTAGATCTATACAAGGGCTACACTCTAGATTTCTACACCAAGGTAGGCCTTAGCTAGTGGGAGCAAGTGATCTCTAGATAACGTCTGCCAAATACAATTATTGTTTTGCTTAGTTCTGTTGACCAATTTTAATGTTTATAAAAATGAGATGACTTTCAATAATATGTTTTTATGTTAAAAAGCGAAAATCCCAAAATTTGTAGTTATACATGAACTAACATGTTTATAAAGCAGCGATGACAATATACATGTTTCCTGTAAACTATGCTAGAATTGTTTTATGGAACATTATCTCATTAATTGCTTTAAGGAGACAATACCTCTCATTCATTCTCTTAGCAATAGTAAGAAGAGAGAGATTAAACTACTTTTTGGAAGGTTGATGAGAATTTACACTTCAACTGAGTCTGTCTGCTATTTTGAAGGCTAGGACTAGGACTAAATGTGTAGATTTTACATTTCATTTCATGGAGTATATTTAACTTATCTGTATGTTAAAAATCTCTACTCAATTGTGAAAATGCAGACTACAAATTATTATTCTTAATTTCTTTCTGATTTCGATCTGATTTCAGAAATATTTAGCTGTTCATTTCCACTCATACTTTCTTTCCCATTTTTATTTTCATGCTTTAGCTCTTATGGACAAACCTAGCCATCTTTTTTCTTTTCTGTTTCACTTTTTACATGTACCAAGGCATTTAAGATTAGGGCACTATGGCCACTTCCTAGTCCATCCTATGACAAGAAAGCCTTTTCGTTGGATGTAACATTAATGCAGTAATTCTCCAGAAAGTAGAAGACATTTTCATCATGTGGAAATTTTGCTGATTTTACTGCAACATTAAAGAGGGTTTGTTTGGATTGCTGTGGAGGAGGGGAGGCATGTGGGGCTTAGGGCGGGAGGGATGGATGTTTGATGCATACCGACCTGGAGTCCAAAATTGTTGGCCATCCCCCATTCATGTGCATTGGGTTACGAATGGGGTCACTTGCTATCTAGACCAAGTGCTTTTGTACACAAAAGATGGTGGAAAATCCTAGGAGGTTATTGCAGTGCATATTTTGGGGCACGATGGCCATCATTATATTGTTTTTAAGAGATGATTTTATTTTCCCTCAACTACATTCACAATAAAAGGCCTTAGCCTGATGCATACATGTATAGGAAAATTTGTATATGTACTTAAACATTCCTATTTGTACAGTCGTCTTGTTATATCTTGCCTCCAATGAAACCACTAATTTCTTTAAATGCCTGCTTTTCACCATGGTAAAGATCTAATAAAATACAATGATCATCAACTCACTTTTTCCCCTTTCATTAAACATAATGCAAAACTCTTTATGACTTTCTATTACGAAGTTTCCTTTTTGTCCCTCCATTTCTGATTTAATTTAAAGAAGTAGGACTGTATATTTTCCTAAATAAAAAGGCACAATTGATATTTGTTGGTCTAGGCAAATTTAAGACTGACTAGTGATTCAACAATCCTTCTAGTTTCTTGGCTTGCCTTAATTTGTCTAAATAGTTGATTAAAACAATAATGATTGACGTTGTTCTTTTACACAAGAAGCAAATACATTTACTACTAAAACTAGTACTAGTATCAAGCATTCTGAAACATGTATTGTTCTGTTCTATGTACAATCCTGTATATATCTTTTCATGTCCCAATAAACTTACAAATCTAGTTTGAACAATTTTACACGCTCAGAAATATAAAAACCTCCCACATTGAGTTTGCACCATAATCAATTAATCGCAACCAACAGCATTCTTTTTTTTTTTTTTGAACATTAATGTTAATAGGATTTGATTTTAGAATCAAGCATATTTAGTGCTGGATGTATTTGTTGAACATGTTGGGAAAGCAGAAACAGTTTGAGGAATCCATGATTCAAGCAATACATGTACACGAAAGCACCAGATGACAAGGAAGAGAGACCTATCGGGTGCAATTAAAATAGTGTTATTATTGTTATGTCCCTTGCTGTCAACCCGGGTGAAACCCATGCCTGTCGTATTTCCAATATTTCCACAGCCCTGGTGTTTTGTTTTGTTTTGTTTGTACATTTATGTTTACAATGGGTTTTTTTCTCTTTATTTTGTCCAGTAGGATGAGACAGAGACAAGTAAATGTATCACAGCACAAAGCAATAGATCTAACATGTACATGTAATAACAATCGGCTACAACTAGTCAAGGCCTATAAACGTATAATATAGGGTAATGAACTATCGCAGGCAAACATCAGCATTGTGTGGACTATTTTTAGTCATTGGCTAGGCCTAATGGGCTTTTCAGACAACTGATGCTGGTGTATTGGCACTATTACTATTGGTAAATCAACACAACATGGGCTATTTTTAGTCAGTGGCTAGGCCTGGTGGGTTTTTCAAACCAATCAGTAAGACAGGGAAAATTACTCCCACAGCTGGAGCAGCAGGCAAATAGTTGTGAGGAACCCTTGAAAAGGTTCCACCATTATATTGCATGAAAAAAATATAAAGAAAATTGAGGAAATTATTTGGGACATCAGTTTGTTTGAGGAATCTGTGAGTTCAATGAATGTCTGTTCGATGAATGCACATGCTGCACTGTATGTATATTATTAGATTGGGGCCGGATATAGAAAATAAGGACAGTTACATTTTGAAATGCCTGGCATACATGGTCTTGGGGTGAGTCTATATTTCTCATCCCTCATCTTGCAAAACAAACATTATGCATCAAAATATTTACATTGAATGAACCACAATGTTTTTCATGATTATGATAAGTATACATTTAAATTAGTTATTCAAGTATGGCTAAGGACGAAAATCAAAGAACCTGTCCAAACCATAAAAAAATTTAACGGCAAAGTTGAAAACATTTTCAAGATTGATTCATGTCTTTTCAATGTAAGATGAAAAATTGTTACATAACGGTTGTATCTTTCAGTGTGATAAGTCTTAAATGACCCGATTTTTTTTTCGTTTAAGTCAAAGGTTTTGGATTTTTACCCTTCCATCCATTTTGCAACTTAGACAAATTCTGTTCTCTTCTATGATTGTTACATACATGTTCATAACTCAGTCCATGCTGCATCTGTATTTTCAAAACATTTTGTAATTGAAAAGTGTTTTATAAGGATTTTGATCCTAGCAGTTTGGGGTTTTGAAAGGACGTGTTATTCTACACCCGAATCGCCCATGCGCATTTGTTATTTCGCTTCTCCGAGTCCCCCCAAATCGTTGAATTTGAAGAGAACGAGGAAGAAGAAGAAAGAAGTTGAATTTGAGTCTAGATCTATTTAAGATCTAGCTTCATCTTGTTTCTCACTTCGTCTCATGGTATAGAGCTCATCTACATCTAGATTTAGATCTAAATCTAGATTTAGATCTAAGATCTATGTCGTGTTTATTTGTTGATATAGTTGAGGTGAACATCAAAAAAGAAAGAAGTGCACATGCATCATTCGGGTGTATAATAACACTTTGGTTTTGACATTGTTACGCCATAGAACGCATGTTACAGTCCTTCACTACATGTTATTCTCATATAATCACTCTGATCTAAGATTAAGAGACTACTAAAGACAAGGTCTTGTCAGTTTTGATTAGCTTCATTCACTAGTGATGTGACATTTCTTTCATTGCTTAAAGCCAAGCGTTCATTTTCAAATCCACATTGCTTGGGTTTGAAAACCCATCTAACATCTGAGTCTCATCTCCAACAAAATGTAGGCTCATCCATGTATATGTTACGTAACATTTTGTTCCCAAACATAGCAGCAGTGGTTTCAGACTTATGGATTAATAAATGGATCAAATTTAAAACTTTTTTGTAGTGTTTTTTTCCTGTAAAAAATCAGCAGTATTTGTGGCGCATGTCAAACAACATGATACAAAGACATATGAATATAGATATTAAATCTCGTCGATGATAGAGATGGATCAATGGCTTAATCTTAAGGGACAAACCTAGATTATTTTGCTATCATGACCTATATACATATTGTACATGTAAAAAGATATTAAAAAGAAGTAAACAAAAAAACAAAACAAAAACAACAAACACAAACAAAAATTCACACACAAAAAAAACAAAACAAAACAAACATAAATCATATCAATCTGTTTGGCAAATAATCAAGTGGCATGATACGTTTGATGAGTGAGGAAAAGATATTGAGCCACTACAAACTCTTTAGTACGATTATAATTTTCTGTTTTACCTTTTAATACTTTTATTCTTTCTCCTATCCTTAAATGCGACCAGTTATAATGAGATCTAAAGGCTGGCCTTTGCGATCTTTAGCTCACTGATACACTGTAATTAGGTCAGTTTTTTCCTTTGTGGGGTCTTAATTTTTATGGAAACTGAATTTAAGCTTGATCATTTTTGGCATGCTACTTGGTTTACAAGGTTTACAAGTTTTACCAATGGGCAGGAATCCATCTAATCTACAGCCTCTCAATTTAAGAGGGGAAGAGATTGATACTTTCAAAATCAGTAAATAAGCATAACGTTGTGGATGAGTTGTCAGGTATGTGATATAACAAAAGGCATCAAAATTCCTTCTACCTGTTCCTAAAGGAAGTGTATACTGTCTAAATATATGTTTTCAGAAGTGAATAATACCATTTAATTTTCTTGGCAGTCAGGCTGAGAAAATATTTTCTGAAGAGATTTGCATTGTGGTGCACCACCCCGACAGGTTCAATATGACCTATGAGTTCTTGGTTGTGGTACAGTACTTCAGATTATGACTACAATTATTTGTTTTTTCTCTTCAAGTTATTTCACATTGCATTTGAAAAAGACTTGTGACCAACTTGAATAACTTAATTACATACAAATGATGTTTGATTTTCTGGTCCATTGTCATCTTCAGAGAAGCACTTTTTTTTCAATAAATGTTCCTTATCAAAAGCCAAATGGACATTATATACATCTTTATGTAACAGCCATATGAAACCCCCCTGGCATACATAGCTTGATCACTGTAAATGTTCAATAATCATTCATTCTTGAAGTCATTTGTATCTTAAAACAGGCAATTTGTGGAGTAAACTGCTCTACTTCAGGTGCAAGACTTTAAAAAAGTGTAAACCATGAATACAATACATTACCTTGATCTTTATCATCTTACATATTGATTCTTGATTATCCGTTGACCTGTATACTTTTATATTTAATTGTACCTACGCCTATCTTTCATGAAATAAACATGCATGTATTTAAAAAAAACCAAACCCAATCTGAAATTTTATATTCCTTATTTTTCCACTTGTTGAATTTGAGCAAATCCTGTTATACTTTTCTTCTCATGTCTTCTTTAAATAACATTAAGCATCAATGCTCAATGGTCTTATGATTTTTGACGATTTTTGACAAAAATACCAGAAGGATCTAAGTTTGACTCTGCAGCATTTAAGTTTGAATGACAAGATGTCTTTACAACCCCTAAGAGTTCAGATGGTTATCCATCTTCAAAAGAATTCGATCAGTATCACAGATACCAGTGGATCTCACCTATGACCCTCTTCTTCACTCAAGATTGTCTGGCCACATTGATGATAACATTATTTCCGGTTACTATAGCAAACTAGAACAGTCTCGCATTTGAATCCAGTCAATTTAGCTAAAAGGCCAACGTGTAACTTAAAGACCATCTCCTTTTGGAGACAAATGAAATTTAACTGTGATACTATCAAATAACAGGACACCAAAACAAATAATAAAAAAATAACTTTCTAATAACACCATACAGCATCTGAAGACAGTGATAAACTTTGACAGCTTGATGAGGTAAAATGAATTTTTAATAAAAATTGACATTTGAGTTCGATAAGAAACCTTCACAAGAAAGGTTTAAATCTTTGGAGGTATGGCAATAAATTGTTAAAACCCAAAATTTCACAATGACCTGATAAAATGATCAAAAATGCAGATAGAGACAATAGAAAAAAATCCCTCTTACATTTTATAAAAGATAAGGCTTGGCTTACGTTTAGGACTGGATGAAATGTAATGTTAGACTTAAAGGAAAAAAATACATTAGGGAACTAGTTGTAAACTTCAATAAAAAAAAAAAAAAACGAAATGAAAATAACCAGCTAGGACCTTAAAAACAATAGAAACCAGTGGAAAAAACAAGCTTGAAAGAACCCCTGCTCCAAAAACTAAAAGAAATTCGGGGGGGGGGGGGGGGGGGGGGGGGTGGGGGGGGGGGGGGGGCGG